>BQKN01046957.1:0-11387 GCA_022839385.1 Asparagus kiusianus | reverse complement strand
TGCCAGATTCTTCAGCTGAGGATTCCGACACAAGTTTGGGAGAAATGTTCAAGACCTTAATGTCGAACATGACTACAGCTGATCCATCTACGTTAGAGGACGACGATCAAATGCTAACGTGGGAGGACCCATGGGTTCATCACCTAAACATGCAGTATGGTGATAGGTTCGAACAGAGAGAGCCACCCACCGAAGATGAAGTAGTCCAAATTAATATGGACGATGAGGCTAATCCAAAGCCCATATTTATCAGCGGTAGTCTTCCCCCAGATGAGAAGGAGGAATTAATTGCCCTGATCAGAGAATACATTGAGGTCTTCGCCTGGAACTACGAAGACATGCCAGGGCTCGACCCCAACGTGGCAATGCACCGCCTCGACATCAAGCCGGATGCCAAACCTGTCAAACAACAGCAAAGACGGTTTCGTCCGCAGATTATGGAAGCCATCGAGGCAGAGGTTAAGAAGTTGATCGACTCAGGATTTATCCGAGAGGAACAACATCCGGACTGGTTAGCCAACATCGTTCCCGTCATGAAGAAGAATGGCAAAATCAGGATTTGCATTGACTTCAGGAACCTGAATGAAGCATGACCAAAAGACGATTTTCCTCTCCTAATCACGGATGTCATTATCGACAATACATGCGGATTTGAGAGAATGTCCTTCATGGACGGCTTTTCGGGGTATAACCAAATCAAGATGCACCTAGACGACGAGAAGCATACAGCATTCAGAACGCCCCTCGGTATCTTCTGCTATACGGTGATGCCTTTCGGTCTGAAGAACGCAGGTGCCACATACCAACGAGCGATGACTAAGATTTTCTAGAAACACCTCAGGAAAACGGTTGAATGCTACGTTGATGATTTGGTGGTAAAAAGCCGCAGCAAAGAAGATCACATCAAGGATTTGAGAACGATGTTTGATCTCATGCGGAGTCATCAATTGAAGATGAATCCCACAAAATCCTTCCTCAGAATGTCCAGCGGAAAATTCCTTGGATTCGTCGTCACCACTAAGGGTATACACATTGACCCAGACAAGGTAAAGGCAATACATGAATTACAACCCCCGAGGAATCTAAGAGAGCTCAGAGGATTGCAAGGGTGTTTAGCTTACATCAGGCGGTTCATCTCAAATCTTTCAGGGAAGTGCCAACCATTTTCTAAGCTAAACAAGAAGGGCGTGTCATTTGTTTGGGACGATGCTTGTCAAAAAGCATTCGAAGATATCAAGGCATATCTGATGAATCCCCCTGTTCTTGTTGCACCAAAATCAGGTAAACCGTTCTTGATTTACATCAAGGCGATGAACCATTCGATAAGTGCTTTGTTAGCACAAGACGATGATAATGGTCACGAACAGGCAGTCTATTACCTAAGTCGGACCTTGATAGGCGCCGAGTCTCGATATCCGATGAACGAGAAAGAATGTCTCGCATTGGTATTCGCAGTACAAAAGATGCGACATTACTTGGTTGGCCAGACGATTTACGTCGTTGCTAACATTAATCCGGTACGAGTATTCATGACTCAACCGGGTTCGATGAATTGGCGGTTGGCAAAGTGGGCCCTTCTCTTGTCCCAGTACGATTTGCACTTCAAACAGCAGAAGTCGGTCAAAGGACAAGCGATTTGTGATCTTTTGGCGGCAAGTCCCACAACGGATACGGTTGAAGTATATGATGACTTGCCAGATGAAACCCACGAGGTTAATACCACATCACACCAACAAGTATGGCAATTATACTTTGATGGTGCTTCGAGAGCAGTTAATAAGGCAATAACCCCTGGATGTTCTAGAGTCTCCTCCGGAGTCGGAGTTGTCTTAGTTTCCCCAGGGAAGCACGTGATGCCTCGAGCTTATTCACTGACGAATCCATGTTCCAATAACGTAGCCGAATACAACGCGCTCATCATTGGACTTAGTTTCGCCAAGGAGCTGGGGGTCGAATATCTCGAAGCTTTCGGGGATTCTCAATTGATAGTCAACCAAGTTCGTGGAGAGTACGAAGTCAGGAACCCAGATCTGATTCCGTACCACCAGGAGGCCGTCAGAATGGCAGATTCTTTTGAAGAATTTTACATCGAATACATCCCGCGTCTCCAGAACGCCTATGCAGATGCACTGGCAGCACTAGCAGTATCACTCGCGCAGCCGCCCGAAACTGAACTGCTAGTCACAGTAAGATCACACCAACTCTGCATACCCATATACGATATGGATATCGAAGAGGAGGATGATAGAAACGAAAACGCCAAAGAGGTGAACTCAACCCAAATCGGGTCTGAGTCCCGAGATTGGCGCTTTCCCATCATTGATTATGTCCAATATGGCATTTTGCCGGAGGATGTAAAAGAAAGAGAATCTATTCGTCGAAGAGCGCCACGGTTTTTCTATAATACCGAGACCCGTACGTTATATCGCCGGGGATATGATGATCTGCTTCTCCGATGCCTTTCGAACGAAGAAGCAAAAGAAGTTCTCAAGGAAGCACATGAAGGAGAATGCGGTGCACATCAGCCTGGTCCCAAGCTGTATGATCGAATCAGAAGAATGGGATATTTCTGGCCAACAATGGTTCGTGACGCAATCGAATATGCCCGAGAATGTCACGCTTGTCAAGTGCATGCAAATTATATGCACCAACCTCCAGAGCGGTTACACATGTCAACCACGTCCTGGCCATTCGAGACATGGGGTATGGATATTGTCGGTCCTATCTTTCCTCCTTCAGTCAAAGGTGATCGATTTATTCTCGCTATCACCGATTACTTTTTAAAGTGGGCTGAAGCCATTTCACTTAAAGAAATGAAGACGAACAATGTCATCAACTTCATCAAGCATCATGTCATATACCGACACGGCGTGCCGAGGCGGATCATTCACGACAACGGTCCGCAATTCATAAGCAACGCCTTCATCAGGTTCTGTGACAAATTCAAGATTCAAGATGTTTCGTCAACGGCTTATTATCCCGCTGCTAATGGATTAGCTGAGGCTTTCAACAAGACGATTATCAAGATCTTGTCAAAACTCGTGAAAACCAATAAGAGAGATTGGGACGATAAACTCGGCGAAGCACTCTGGGCTTACCGTACCACCATATGCACACCCACGGGAGCTACCCCATATTCGTTGGTGTACGGATGTGAAGCTGTGCTACCGCTGGAGATTCAAATCCCCTCCCTTCGGATCGCTCTCGCAACGGAGATGACGACCGAAGAGCAACATTAGAAACGTCTCGAAGAACTCGAGAGGTTGGACGAAAAGCACTTGGAAGCTCAACAACACATTGAGTTCTATCAGGCTAGAATATCCAGGGCTTTTGACAAAAGGGTCCGCCAAAGAAGCTTCAAGGAAGGAGATCTGGTCCTCGCTGCTCGCCGACCAATAATCCTCACCTCCAAGAAGAAAGGTAAATTCGAACCTAAGTGGGAAGGACCGTTTGTAATAGACACAGTCTATTCAAACGGCGCTTATCGCCTAATTTCTCTAGAGGGCGTCAGGCAATTAATGCCAATAAATGGGAAGTTTTTGAAAAAGTACTATCCCTAGTACATTCAGGACAACTCATTTATCGGGAAGTTCCTTGAAGAGGATTACACTTGATATTCTGGAGGATAACCCAAATTCATTTTCCAAAATCCCTCACTGATCAATTCTAATTGACAGTGAGTCCACCAAAAATGTTCTTCTGGCCCTCTTGATTCTTTCCATGAACAAGAGGTCCACTTTCAGTTCGGAGTCCCCTTTCGATAAACGAAAGAACTCCCTTTCTTTTCTCTTTGGTTAAACCTTCTCATGGTTATAACCGAAGTTGAAATTTCACTTCGATAAACGAAAAAACTCATCTTCTGATCAGATAACCAATCCTATAAAAGGTAAGTTTATCTAGATCCTCCGGATTCTCGGGGTGGAGATCCCACTTCTAGTTTCCTTCTTGCACTGGAAATAGAATATAAAATTCTTCCTTTCCAGAATCAAGGAATAGAATATAAAATTCTTCCTTCCTTGCTCGGGGAATAGAATATAAAATTCTTCCTTTCCCACACCAACTCTTTTTCCAAAATTTATCAATTTAGGATTCATCCTAGGAAGTTTATCCCGAATCCTAAGCAGGGATAAGTCTGCGCCTAACACGCGCTGCTGGTTTAGTCTTTTTCTGCAGAAAAAGACACCAGAGTTCGATTCTGGGGTATTTTATCCTAAAACCTAAGTAGGGATAAGTCTGCGCCTAACACGCGCCGCCGGTTAGTTCTTAACCGTTAAAAAGAACACTCGTCCACATATTCAACATTGTGGCAGGTTGTTATTAATAACACCAAAATCCATGCCTTACACGCGTGGGAAATTTTATCCTGAATCCTAAGAAAGGATATGCCGACGCCTAACACGCGTCGCCGGTTTGGTCTTTATCCGAAGAAAAAGACACCAGAGTCTGACTCTGGGGACCTTTATCCCGAAGCCTAAGTAGGGATAAGCCAACGTCTAATACACGTTGCTGGGTAGCCTATTCCCATAACAATGGTGAAGTCTACATATTCGAAGTTGTAGCAAAAAGTCTAAGGGAGTTCATTCCTTTAGCACAACGTCACACGCGGAACGGATTTAAACAATCCGCATGTAAGCCCGACTCAAACGGTAGTCGGTAAGAGCACATCAAATCCGTTAAAGGCTGAGGATTTGCCAAAAATTCTAAGTCAACGTCTCATACACGTTGCTGTTTAGTCTTTTCACAGGAGAAAGACGAAGTCTACGTATTCAATGTCGTAGCACTAAAAGAGTTAACTCTTTTAGCTTAACGTCACATGCGGAACGGATTTAGACAATCCGCATGCTAGCCCGACTCAAACGGTAGTCGGTAAAGGCTAATCAAATCCGTTGAAGGCTGGGGGTTAGCCAAAAATCCTAAAGTCAACACCTCACACGTGTCGCCGGGTAGCCTATTCCCGTAACAATGGCGAAGTCTATGTATTCGACATCATAGCATAAAGTCTCAGAGAATTCAATCTCTGAGCACAACGTTACATGCGAACGGATTTAAACAATCCGCATGCTAGCCCGACTCAAACGGTAGTCGGTAAAGGCTTATCAAACCCGTTGATGGCTGAGGGTTTGCCAAAAATCCTATGAGTATTATGGTCAATCATTTCAAACGGAATGACGAATCATAATAAAGATAAAGATGAAAACTAGTTTCACTAAGAGAATCAAAAGTCAAAGTACACAGCAAACCAAATCATACATCAAGCCCATGACCAAAAATCTGCTGACTAATCTTAGAAAGCTTCTCATCATAAGCTTGCCTAAGTTCAGCTCTAATGGACTCCTCTGTGGCGGTCGAAGTCTTCGCAGCAGTCTCCTCTGTCTCGACTAGCTTCTGCTTCAAAGACTTCAACTCATCAGACAAAGCCGTGCAGGTTTGCTGATCCTGTGCTTTCGTCATCTGAAGAATACCCAAAGTCTCCTCTTCTTCGCGGAGTTCTCTTTCGAGCCGGTCTATCTTGGTCTCACAAGAGGTAATGGAAAGGTTAAGCTCGGCAAGTGAAGATAATCTAGTAGCAAGGCCGGTCTCAACTCGATCTACTCGGTCTCGCTGCATCTGAATCTCAAGCTCAGCAAGAATCTAAGTCTCGCGCAGTGACTGTAAGCGGGTATCCAGCTCAGCAGTAATAAATGAGGAGGCGCCTGCATCTCGGAGCTCACGAAACATCTGAAGCTCATGCTCTAGGCAATCGAGGTCATCAACTATAGCCTGTGCCAAATCTGGATATCCTGCTCCCCTTATCAAATTGACTTTGGAATCAAGGAAAGGCTTGAATTGGCGAAGAAGGAGTCCACCATGGAAGAGCTTGCCAATCATAGCATTCATGAAGGAGAAGAAGGAGCGAAGTTCTATGCAGAGAACGATCTTCTCAGGATCGTCGTCTGATAGCAACTCTTTCACAAGGGCATGGAGCCGAGAAGAAGGCCCTACACAAAGAAAGAGAAATCCGTCAGAAAAAGACCTTGAGAAAGAAGAAACAACATTCTCAGTTGCTTAATTCATACTCTCTTGAGTCACTGGGGGTAGTGGAGATGTAACGATTGTAGGTGTATCAACTGGTGTAGTTGGTCTCACAGCCGGCTCAACAGGGTCATTCTCGACGAAAGCTCCTGTCAAATTCAAAACAGAATTCGCAGGTGCATCACATTATAGCTGCATTAGTCAAAATTGGCTAGTCCTATAATCAACTTAGAAGGAGGCATATACCTTCAAAGGAACCATCCTCGGGATTTTTAGCGAAGGTGGACTCAGAAAACATGTCTCCAGGTAACTGGTCATCAATCTGAGGAGAGCTATACATGAAGTGCAGCATGGGAGTGTCCGCAAACAAGCTTTCCTCGTTAAAATCATCAATCGAGAAGTCTGACACAAGAGAATATAAGTACCAAAGAAGAATGAAGAGACTACAACTAATAGAAATGAGTTACCTTTTACAGGTGCATTAGCCTCTTTATTTCCAGAATCCACGGTCGCCTCCTGCAAATCATCTGAAGGAGCAAGAAGTACAGAGACAATTAGAGGATGCACAAATTCCTTTGTGTGCTATCTAAAAGATACATTGTCAATGATAGATGTACCTGGATTTGTGGAATCAGGTCCTACATTGATATCCTCCCCAATGTCAGCAACTCCTGTAGGCCTTTCTACCTGGGGCAGTGGGTCAGGCTCACCAGGAGATCCAAGAACGGGATCGGGACTCATCTCGCTCTCTCCACGCTCTCCTATATAGAGATGGGAAAAGCATGAGTCAATGTTCAGAATAATCAAGAGGATGGTTTACAGGGTAGATGTTACCTCCGTCACTAGCAGGATCATCACCAGCCAAATCCATATCAAAGGCTCGGGAAGCTGCACGCGGCTTGCGGGCTAATCTCTTCCGCCTAGCAGCAGGGACAATAATCGAAGGTCTTGCTTGGGGAGGAGGACGGAACTCTTCTTCCTGGTCACCAATGGTCCCTGAAACATCAAACCATTGTTAGCTTTAATAATTCTGGAAAGCAGAAGAAAAAGATGAATGGTTAACCTCGTTCGGAAAAATCCTCGTAATCTTCAGGATCTCCGCCTGAAGCCTCGTCCGCAGAATGGAAGGTCCTCTGTCCCTCTTCATCAATCCGACGAGTCTTGTTCCGTGTCCTCTGTGACCGAGCGTTTTCCCAAATCCTACGGGAATCAACCTGAGAAGCTTCCTCGGCCTCTAGCTCTGCAATCGGCTTCACGGGGATAGTCTTGTTGGCTGCCAACAACCACTTACAGCTCAAGAAAGTGAGATTCAACTGCCGATCAGCACTCGGGAGACTGAACTTGGCACCAGTACAGCCAGTCACGGTCCACAACCAAGCACGGAGACCATCCACCAAACCGCCGTGGGCCCGAAGCTGCTGACGGGGATTCCCGACGTAAAGCTGATCATAGCCAAACTGGCGAGCGAATCGACAGGGTAGATATGGCTCTATGAAACATTGATCCCTCACCCGAAAAGTCAGATAACCTGGCCTAATGTTCACTAGCCAGTTAAAGCAGCCGATGTCCAAGTGAGTTTGATACTCTCTCGGCCTCTCCTCATCTATCAAACAATCGCCGTATCGGCCGGAGAACTACGGAAAGCAAGTGGAAAATGTCCAACACTTATGGACCTACAGCTGCTGTCTGATGTCAGAAAATCCGCGCCCCTCCCACTTGCCATTCTCAAGCAACTGTAGTAAAGGAACGGAGTGGTCTGTGGCGTTCGGTACCGATATCATATCCGAACGGTGAAGGACGAACCAGGCCATCAAATAAGTGTATGGGAGCTCTGTCTTAATGGTGGGAATCTGACCCGGCAAATCACTTTCCTTCCGTGTAAAGGCACCAGAAAGCTGTCGAAGTCCTCGATGAATGTTGGCCACCATCACCGGAAGAAGTGAAAGTTCTTTCTTGTAGGCGAGCTGAACTGCTGGATAGAGCACTTCCAAGGGCAAGGCGTCACCAGACTGATATGGAACCACGCACTTCTTCAACCAAATAGCGAGATAACCGGCAAGAAGAGTCATCGGTCGAATCGGTGCGGTTGCATGCCATAAGAACGATTTGAACTTGGTCCCTGCAGGAAAGCCACCCTCAGGACTGCTGGTGGTATAAGAATGAGCGTCAATCTTCTTCAGTAGACTGTTCACCCCTGAGGGAGTAAGTGGGGCCAACTCACAAATAGCCTCGCCAGAATTATTCTCCAGATTCCTGAACAGATAATTTGCAAACTGCTTCAGACTCACGAATACCTTAGTCCTCTTTGCTAAAGGCTCAGACTGCGCCAAAGCAATATGATAGTGACAAGTGAGGTCCCATAGAGTCTCATAACGGTCGGGCATACGATCCTTCAATTGATTCAATTCATGATTAGAGGGAAAGTATTCCTGGTATAACATCTGTCCCATGAGCAAGCCAGAAATCCTGTGCATCTCGTGAAGAGCCAAGCCCAACTCCCCTTGCCGGGTCAGAAAAGTGTTCGAATCTGGATTATATAGCTCGAACAAAGCACAGAAATGCCTCGCGCTGACGGGCAAGCCATACATGGTGGCACGAACGGCTGCATATAAACCACAAGCGTGTAACTCCTCGCCCCACCGGTTCAAGACGTACGTCGTCATGCGAGTCCACCAAAACTTGTCCAAAGAATGGACCCAACTATAAATCCTATGACGCGTCGCAGGCATTTCCCGTCCTAGAGCAGCGAGGCGATTCCTCAAAGTAGAAGCGGTGGCAAGGAACTCGTTACGTGGTGGTGCATCCAGCCCTAATACCCCAGGATGCAATCCGGTGACATGACTCCTGCTCGAGCCAGGAAAAGCCTGATGAGTGATGTAGCCGCAGTGGACGCTCTCATGCTCCTCCGTCAGGCGCCACGACATCTCCCGTGTCACAGCCTGACGCCTGAGCTCAGTCAACGAACGATGCCGAGGAATCTTCGGCAAATAGATGAAGCCACTGCCAGTTTTATGAAGCCACTGCTCGGCCTCAATAAACACGGCATCCGGGTCTTCGACAGAGTCGCCAAATAAGAAATCGCTCTTCCGAAGAGGCTGAATAGAACTGGCGTCCTTCACGAAAGGTGCATCGGTAATCAACTGTCGGAGAGCTCGATGCCCACCTTCCCTCACCACTTGAGCAACCTCAGTCGATGTGCCCAAAGTGAACTGAGGAGTAACTAGAATGGGGGAAAGATCGTCGGAAGTCGAATAGTACTCGCCACGACGCCCATATACTGCATGAGATGAGAATGATCCAGAAGGATATCCCACTGGAAGCAAACAGTTAAACACCTGTTAGTCTCAATTATAAAAGGAAATTGAACTCATCTCACAAATGGGTAAGATAGAGTCATTGCCTTATAAAGGGTGAGACGATTTGGCCACATTGTGCAATTACAAGATAGGGTATATTGATAATATATTCCTGCCTTATAAAGCACAATGCAGCTCCAAATCGCCCCCTTTATTTTGAGATACGGTTTTGACCAAACAAAACCTATCTTTAAAGCGTCGATCCTCACCAAGGAGAATCAAGGCTCTTCCCGATTGCCTCACCAAGGAGAACAACGTGGGGTAAAAAGGACCAATTTGCAAATTTCTAAGAAAAAAAGGGCTGATTTATAAATTTCCAAATATTGCCAAAAATAGCTCACCAGCGTAGGAGGGAGGCGCGCCATCAGCCGACGTAGCAGGGGAACGACCTCTTGATACACGTAACATAATGAGCTGCAAAATAAATTGAGGGATCAGATCTAAAAAAAAAGATCCCCTTTTTATCAATTCTACCCCCCTGAAAGAGAAGCTCGAGGCGCCAAATCATAATTCTAACCCTCATATGCAACCCCATGAATGCATAAATTAAATTAAACATGAAATATCAAAAAATCATGGAGGGTTTACCTGAGGAAAAGCTTGAAGATCCGACAAAAATTAGATCTTGAAAGGAGCTTGAACCACGCGCTCGATGGGCCTGAGAGAAACTCTAAATATGGAAGTTCGGGGAGATTTTTCAGTCCAAGATCAAAAGAAAGCCTAGATCTAAGACAAATATCAAGGTTTGGGGGAGAAAGGAGGCTTGAGGGAAGAGAAAAGCCAAAAAGAAGAGGAGAGGGGGGCCGGCCCTAGGAGAGAGAAAAGGGGGGTTTTATAGAAGTGAACCAGCCTTGAACCAGACCCAAACCAGCCCTGAACCGGACCAGAATTGACTGAACCGGACCAGATCAAGCCAAATCAGTCCAAATAAGGCTGAACCAGACCAGACCAGTCTGAACCAGACCAGACCAGACTGAATCAGTCTTGAACCAGGCATGAACCAGTCATGAACCAGGTTGAACCAGATTGAACCAGTCTTGAACCAGGTTGAACCAGTTTGAACCAGAATTGAACCAGAATTCAAATTGAAGCTGAATTGAGCGTCGAAACAACTTCAAATCGACTGAGGGTTCAATCCCTTGTTTATTTTGGTCTCTCCCGCGCATTCGGAAGGATCAGAAGAATTTTTGAGCCAAATTGTTGCCTTTTTTGGACCGGTTCATATAATTATCATACCGGTTCAGCTCATTCGGGCATGAGAAATACTCCAATAAGGTATACGAGTATAAACTATTCCCCATTTTTGTTGAGAAGTTCCTGGAGAATATTTTTCTAAAAATATTCTTAAGGATAACTCAATAACACTACGCTGGACAACGCGTCGCAAATAAAGACTCAACGCCAACAATCGAGGGTCAGTTATATGTTGAACCAACAAGCACGAGCTAAAGATTGGAAAATCAGGAATCGACTTCAAGTTCAAAATTCCGACAACGGTCAGACAATAACTGCAGCACCGGAACCCTTACAGACGTTCGACAAAGCACCGGACAGCCTGAAGGATTGAAGGAATACAGAACAAAAAGTCATTCCAAGGTCCCATTACACCGACTGAGGGTAGGGGCAATCATATCCAAAGCATTCCAGACCCTTCTATAAAAGAACGAGGCTGGAATACTTTGGAGGGGGTATCTGTAGGCGTATAAAATTGCCTATAGGTCCCTTAGCATAGCTCGACACGGGGATTCGACGAATCAACGAACCATCGAGTGGCGAGGCGAAGAGGTCAATGAATTGCACGCGAGCAACGGAACGTATTCGCGTGAGGAACCAATCCAACGGTTCGGGAAGTCAACGAGTCGTCCAACCATAAAACGGATTCGAACTCAAACACCAAGACGGATTTACTGCCAAATGAAGACCCGGACTGTCAAATCAAAATTCGGAAAAATCGAATACAGAACCGGAAGACGGAAAATGACGGAAAACACCCCAAGGGGGCTCGGCAAAAACCGAGCC
>BQKN01046955.1:0-10903 GCA_022839385.1 Asparagus kiusianus | reverse complement strand
ATATAATGCTTTCTCTTTTGTTGAAAATTAAAAGAGCTGAATTTTAATAAATTTAAAAAATTAAAATAATTAAAAAATATATAAAATAATTTTTTCCCATTCTTTTAAAATAAATAACAAAATTTAAAAAAATTCTAATTTTTTTTCCTTAACTTAGAAAAAAATTTAAAATAAAAATAGTAATAAATTTTTTAGCATCCTTGCGTAGTTGGTTTTAATTCATAGGGTTACATTTCATATAGTAGTAGGAATTCACTACGTCATTTGAGCATCTTGATTTGTGCACGCTCTTTGAAATTATTGCTAAGGGAAAAACCTAATAATCAAAATAAGGTGAGGGATTTCATCACCCTTTTCTTACCAAAATCACAATTCATCACTACACATAAACCAAGCCTTTGTAAAACTCATTAGACATTAGCCCCTAAGGAATCGAGCTCATTAAGTAACAATAAATTCTTTAGTGAATTGGTTAAAGTTTGCTTGAGTTTGTTGATGTCTAGGCAAGGTTTGGGAGTTGCGTAAGGCGCTCCGCAAGGAACATGATACTTAATCGATCTTTGACTAACCTCCAGTACTATCCTTACGTGACTAATGGACCAAGTAAAGGTCAATCAAGTTATTACATGAATTATTGGTTAGGAGCTGGTCTAGTTGAATCTAGGCTTAACCCTAGAGTTAGAACTGATTGATATCAAGTGATTGTTATTTTCATTTTTTTTCCTCTGCCTCCTTTTTCTCTTTTTCCTTCTTCTCTAAAAAAATCTTATTCTTTTTCTCTATATTTTTGTCATTTTTCATTTTTCATTTTTCCACTATAAACTTTTTCTTTTCCTTTAACCTAAAAAAATTCATCATTTCATTTTTTGTTCTTTAAAAAAAATTTCTCAAACCAAAAAAAATAATTAAAAATTTTTCCCTTTAAAGGCTATCTCTTTTAATAAAAAAATTTAAATTGTAAAAAAATATATGGCTGATTTTTTTTAAATACAAAAGCAAAAAATTCAAATAATTTTTTTTCACTTTTTCATTTTTCAATTTCATCTTTATTTTTGATTTGCATTTTAATCCACATTCTTAAAAAAATTCATCATTCTCATACCAGAAATGATTGCAGTCTTATTCTGTTTAGGGATGTCAGAGAAATGGTAAAACACTTCCTATCTACTTTATCTCATTTTGATTAAGGACAATGCAACATTTAGGTGTGGGGCGGTGAACTATTATCTTTTTATTTTCATCTTCATTTTCATTTTCTAACAAATTTTTTTGGGGTTCAATATCATCAAACATGAACTTTATCATTTTCATTTTTTATTTTTTATGAATTTTTGTTTTTAATTTCATTTTCCTCCTTCTAACCTGTTTCATTCATTTTTATTTTCATTTTTTTCTTCAAAAAAATATTTGTCACTTGCCAAGGTAATAGAGTTAATTAATGGTTTATCCAATTGATAAATTCTAAACTTTCTAATTCTTACTTAATTTAAACTCAAGATAACATTTTATGCTAAGTCTAAATAAATTTATTAAGAAATAATTTTCAAAGTAGGATACTTGACTATAATCTGTGTGTGTGTGTGTGTGTGTGTGTGTGTGTGTGTGTGTGTGTGTGTGTGTGTGTGTGTGTGTGTGTATAAATATATATATATCTATATACATATATATACATATATATGTATTGTCACGCCCCGCTTCCAAAAATACCTGGAAATCAGAACGTGAACAAGCCCGCTGTTAGACCCTAGAGGGGGGGTGATTAGGGTCTTATGCTAATCTAATCCGATTAAATGCCAATTAAAATTAATTAATAAGTTATCCTAGCAAGTATGAAATATAATAACTATATAAGCTAGGATAAGCAATATGCACAAAGAGATATATCATATATGATAGAAATATATGCAAGGATATATAAACAACACAAGGGTAAATAATCTAAACAAGATAGTGGATGATATAGAAATGAGCAATGCACAAAAGGCGATATGAGATATGAACATAAATATGAATGAACGCCAAAGCACACTCAAACAAGCGATATGATCACGGAGTTCGGACCTTCCGTCCTACGTCTCTGCTCCCCACTCCCGGGGAGAAATCCACTATCACAACCAGGTTTTCTACTCTCACCCGAACAACGTTTACACCTCACAGTATCGGTTTTCAACGCTCACCGATCAACGTCACTCCTCACAATCGGTTTTCTAGTTCACCGAAAACTTCACAACACACTCGGTTTTCTAGCTCACCGAAAACCTTACAATCTCACAATGTAACAAATATAAATTTGTTCTCTACAATAGATGAGAACTCAATGTAGGCTCACTCTCTAAGTCACACAATCCCACAACCTAATTATACAATGTATGCAAATACAATAAGCTCAATGGTTGTGTGTGTACAAAGAGATAAATAAAATCAACTAAACTCAATATAAATACTAGCTTAATAAAATGATAATCAAACAATAAAATGTAAAGCTAGATTGAGTTTAGAAAACTTCTCCAATAAATGACAAGAGTGAGAGAGAGATGATTTGAAGCCCAAACACCAAAGATTATCTCCTCAAGCCCTTGTGAAATTATCTTCACAAACCAAACTCTTAAACACTCTTTTAAACAAACACAAAACACCCTTAAACTTGGTTAAACAATTCTCTTGGTTGTCCCATCAAAAGATCAGCAATGGGGTATTTATACCCACTCAAAAACTCAGCTAAACCCCCCAAGAAAAAGTCCAAAAAGCCCCAGAAAAATCAGCTGAGAAATAGCCGTTAGGGAACCAACGGATCTATTGGCGGTCGACCGAAAATATTCGCGGTCGACCGCGAAGAACAAAAAAACCACGGAGCTGTTCTGGACGATCGTCGGTCGACCGGAAATTCCTGCGGTCGACCGATGGAGCTCTTTGGTTGATCGGACCGGTCGATCGATAGACTCGCTGCTGCCCAGTAAGGAATGAACTCAGGTCCGGTCGACCGGTGCGGTCGACCGATAACTGATATATGAAAATCAGGTTCTGAAAACTGTTTTGCTGATTTTAAAAGACTGTTTAAAAATATCAAACAAATTCTAAAAAATGTAAAACTTTGGGGAATGATTGTAGACATGATAATAAACATGCTACAATGACTGGTTTCGAAAAAGGACTTCCCAAATGAAAAATATCATCATTTTACAAACTAGTCCAAAACATGAAAATATGAGATACTTGAATTTTGATGTTTTGACATAAACCAACTTTTGAAACTTTGTGAAATGTTTTTATAGACTTAGTAACACATGTATAAAATGATATTGAAGTCTACAAACAATATTTTTACAAAATTGCATATTCTATGCAATAAATACCAAAACACAATAGTAAATATGAAACATGTGATTTCATATTTATAAACATGAAAACTCAAAACTATGTATGTATATATATAAAACTATATATATGCATAGAGACCAAAACTTGTATATATATATAACTATATATTTGTATGAAAAAACCAATAAAATGTGTGTGTATATTATATTGAGCTTAGAGTATCTAACACACATAATATAAACTCCTAAACTACATTACCCAAGCAATCTTGATCTTCATTGTAGCTCAACTTGGTACACGTGCGGATGAAGCTTGAACTTGATCTTTAACTTGAATTGCATAGGCTTCAACCCGACATTCCGCCAACCTCCTTTGGATATGATCTGTGACGCCCCTAGGTTCACACAAGGTTGCAGTCCGAGGTGAAACCAAGAATGTCAAACCTGCCATGCACCACACCGTGCAATAACATGTTTTACCATCACAATTACTATCTCTCTAGTGGAATCAACAACAGGTGTAGGTACAAAGCAAGTAAAAGGTGAATCGACAAATACTGAATTAAATGATAGAACATAACATGTCTCATCAACGAAATAAACTGAAGTACATAGTCAAAGCCTGAACTGAATAAACTGGAGTTCCTTAACAAGTCTTAAAATACAATAAGTCTGAATAAAGGAAATAAGGCGCACAGCCTTTACAACTTCTAGAATAAACTCTCAAATGTCTAACATCACTACAGTGGAGCCCAAAGAAAATAATACACAGCTAGAATGTAAAGCTGAACACTAGAGTGATCCGCTATCAACCTGCGACTCTCCATGCTCCTGGCTCGTGACCTGAAAGGGGGGGAGGGACAACGAGCGTCAAAGCGCTAGCGAGCAACATCACAACCAAACCCCAAGGGATAGGGCTTGTTGTATATACACAAATATACAATAATACATAATAGCATTAAATCATCATACAAACAGATATGGGTCTTAGTACTTAGGGAAATACAACACGAGCATAGGTACGTCGAGCGAAATAATCCAAACAAGGAAACCCTCATGTATATACCTTGTATCTCAAATTGTAGATCCCTAAACACCAAGCCCGAGATATAACAGAGAACAATAAAAGAAGACTACTCATCTCAAGATTTAAATATGATGTCGTGTCACAACTCAAATAGATATCACGTCCAGCCAAAACAGGTATAGGTATCAACTCTCAAGGTCTGAACTGAGGTAGTGGTTGTCCAACACATGGACTACATACACAAGCTGTCCAACGCATGGACTAAACATATGAACGGTCCAACACATGGACTATATTCCATAACTACCCAACACATGGACTACGTTTATGGATATCCAACACATGGATTAAAATTGATGAGTGTCCAACACATGGACTAAGTACAATAGCTGCCAACACATAGACTACGTTTATTGGTTGATTTAGGTGCATGTACCCAAGCTTCTAACATGTCGCGGTACACGAAACTAAACTCATGTCCGTATATCACCTCACATGGAAACGTATAAATTCTGACTACAGGTATATTTATATACACAGCAGGTAATTAAACAGAAACACAAAGAAAATAGGAAAATCTCGGATGAGTCGACTCATGCACTCTTATGAGTCGACTCATGCCTCATGGGTCGACTCGTATACTGATGAGTCGACTCGGCAGAAGATAAAAGACAACAAGAAACGATTTTGTGAGTCGACTCATGATCAGTCATGAGTCGACTCGACATGATGAGTCGACTCATGATGAGTCGTGAGTCGACTTACGAGCTGAAATCTGCATTTTTCGAACTGAACTTGTTCTACTCGTTCCACATCTCGATTTTACTAGTATACATACATCTAGCCTTCAGTTTTAGGCTATTACACAGAGAGAAAACATATATAGCACATGAAACAAATACTTGCATGTTAACCCTAACATTTAAATCCCTAAACATGAAGGACAACATCAAATTTATATAAAAACTCATGTTTTTTTATTCTTTAAACAAAATTCCAGATCTGGGTTTTCATTAAAAACTTGTTGGTAGGGGTTTAAAATCTTAAGCACATGATTTCTAACATTCACCCTATCAAGAACATTGATTTATACTGGAAAATAAGTCTTAGGCTCAATAAAACCCATTAAAAACGTTTATAATTACATAAAAACATAGGGAAGGGATTGGGTGAGATGCTACTCGCCTCAAATGCGAAGAATAACGATCCCCCCCCGAAGCAATCCACAAGAAGCTGCTGAAATCCCTCTTGAAACGCCCCCAAAATCACTAAGAACACCTAGGGTTTGAAGGAGAGGGAGAGAGGCTAGGGTTTCTTGGGAGATCTGATGATAATGGGTGTTTTCGGGTTCCAAAAGATATATATGAGCCAACAAAAACCCGACCCGAAACCCACAAACCCGAACTGAAAGAGGCCAGAAAAACCCGATGAGTCGACTCGTGACTTATGATGGGTCGACTCATGGTCATGGGTCGACTCATAATTTTTATGAGTCGACTCAGCAAAAGAAAATTTGCAACAGGACTCGATTTCACGAGTCGACTTATGACAGGCGTGAGTCGACTCAACCTGATCAGTCGACTCATGACATGCTATGAGTCGACTCATGGACAAAAATCTGCATACTTCGATTTCTCGACACACGATTTGCAAACTTGCAACTCATCCTCATACCTGAGGCATATCCCCAATTTCATAAGCTCAAAATACTAGTTTTATGCATAACCATACTATGAAGATATTTATTACATAGATAAAAACATTATTATTCACTCATATTCACACTTATGAGTTGTCAAAATCAACGGGGTCTTACATGATCGTTGAAGCGCTATTCCATCCATCCTCCAATAACGTTGTTTGCCTAGAATAAATACGAAAACACAAACACTAGACAAACAACATTAGAAGTAAATTGTTTGTTAAACATCATCAAAACAAGAAGGCCAACAATCTCCCCCTTTTTGATGATGACAAACAATTTACAAAATAAAATATATGCATGAAGGAAATGAATATATAATATTGTAATACACATGCATATAAACAAGAAAGAATATACTCACAATATTTTGATCTTTAATCATGAAAACAAAAGAATTGATACAAGAAAAATTGTTTTCATAACTAAAAGATTTCTAAGCTCAAATATTGTATTCTCAGTTTATAGACTTAACAATCATCATATACATATTTTATCAAGTCTATGTAATCATATATTCCTTATTTATATGCATACATATTATCTTGTATATGTTCATTTCTTTCATGCATATATTCCTTTTTGTAAATTGTTTGTCATCATCAAAAAGGGGGAGATTGTTGGCCTTCTTGTTTTGATGATGTTTAACAAACAATTTATCACTAATGTTGTTTGTCTAGTATTTGTGTCTTCCATGTATTATAGACAAACAACGTTGTTGGAGGATGGATGGAATTGCGCTTAAACGAACATATCCAATGGAGGTTGGTGGAATAGTGGTTGAAGCTTATGCATTTCAAAGTTCAAGATCCAAGTTTAGTTTCATCCGCAAATATATCAAGTCAAGCCTATTGAAGATCAAGATCAAGCTTTGGTATATTTAGTTTAGGTTTTATATTATGTGTGTTAGATACTCTAAGCTCAATATCATATACACACACGTATTTGGTTTCTATGCATATATATAGTTATATATATACATACAAGTGTTTTAGATTTTGATGTTTATATATACATACACGTATTTGGTTTCTAAGCTCAAATATTGTATTCTTAGTTTATAGACTTAACAATCATCATATACATATTTTATCAAGTCTATGTAATCATTGTGCAAAGTTTCAAAATATTGTTTATGTCAAAACATCAAACTTCATGTATATCACTTTTTCATGTTTTGAACACTTTTGCAAAATAATGAGATTTCACAATTGGGAAATGCAAATTATAAAATTCTTTTTGTAACATGTTCAAAATATCATTTGCAAACATTTCTCAAAGTTTCATCAAGTTTGGAATTGATTTGTTATGTTTAAAGGAATTTACAAATTCACGTTTTCGTTCGTGCATATGTTCGTGTATGTTTTAAAAAACTGATGAGTTTTCACAAATGAGAAGTTATATTTAAAAAATTCTTTCTCTGACATGTTTATCTACATGTTTAGAAACTTTCCTCGAGTTTTTACTATTTTTGGAGTTGATTTACTGTGTCAAATTGATTTTACAAAATCGTGTATGTCTGCAGTTTTTCATAAACTGTAAATATGTGTTCAAACATTTATTTCTCTCAACTGGGAAATGTTTTTTCAGAAATTCTTTCTCTAACATGTCATTCTACATGTCTAGAACATTCCCACAAAATGTTATAATTTTTGGAGTTCATTTACTATTTTAAATTGATTTTACAAAACAGCTGTGCACTGCTACAGTAACTCCGGTTATGTGTATATGATATTGAGCTTAAGGTACTTAACACACATAATATAAACTCCTAAACTACATTACCCAAGCAATCTTGATCTTCATTGTAGCTCAACTTGGTACACGTGCGGATGAAGCTTGAACTTGATCTTTAACTTGAATTGTATAGGCTTCAACCCGACATTCCGCCAACCTTCTTTGGATATGATCGTTGAAGCGCTATTCCATCCATCCTCCAACAACGTTGTTTGCCTAGAATAAATACGAAAACACAAACACTAGACAAACAACATTAAAAGTAAATTGTTTGTTAAACATCATCAAAACAAGAAGGCCAACACCCGTGACGTATTAGATTGAGAAGAAATATACACTACCTTTTTTTCCTTTTCTTTTCTTCTGAATCCAATACGCTAAGCGTCTGGCAATAAATACAACGCGAAGTCACAGGTCCCCGATCACAATCAAAGAGAATATAATGAACAATATAGAATAAAATAATACATATCGCAATGAATATTCATCTCAGACATAATAATCGAGTCAACATGCCCTTATACAAAACTATCTGAATGAAATATTAAAGAATATAAAAATACACTGATCAAATAGAAATAAAAAGAAAACTGAGGATCAATAACTAAGTTTTGGCTTCTTCTTCTGTTCTGTCTGCAAGGCACTCCTACTGAGAATCCTCTGGCTCCTACTGAACCTGTTCTTCCTCTAAGTCTGACGTACACCAGAGAAAATAGGTGTACATCAGCGTGTATGGCACACGGCAAGACCCCACAAAAGAAAAGAAAGCGAACGAAAACCCAATGCGGAAAACGATACGATAACAGAAACAACAAAAGAACGTACAACTGAAATCCATAAATCAACATGAAAACACTACTAAATCATGATAACATAAAGCATCCAAAATCGATCAGGTAACGAGATCATGTAGCTAGCGATCAGTCTAATCATCCAAGTAACAGGGGCATATAATAGATGGAATTAATACCCAAAATCTACAACTCGAGATGTAGTACGTCGAGCGAAATAATCCAAACAAGAAAACCCTCATGTATATACCATATATCTTAAATTGTAGATGATTAAATATTAATCCCGATCTATGTATGAAAAGAAAACAACTGGCCTACACCTCACAAGAAATCATACCTAGCCAAAGAAACGAGGTCATGTAACTAGCCATCCTATGACAGGCCACTGGTCACATCTCACATAGAGTCAACGCTCCTGTCATCGGATATTGACTGTTCACAAATCCCCTACGTGCATCCAATCCCGCTACACATGCGGCCAGAGGACTACACGTAAACCGTTTCTGCCTAGTCCGAACTTAAGCAAAACTCGGGTGATGAAACAATTTCACTGACTAAAGTGATGTACACACTTCACTTTAGCCCTACAAACCAACCCCAGTGGCAACACCAACCACTAGCGCGAGCCTGGAAGATACATCAACAGTCTTATCCGATCACATGAATACTGACTTCCCCATCCTAACTCTTCTCGTTTTTCTAAATCAACAGTCGTATTCCACACTGAAACTTTGGTTCACCACCTAAACTCAGTCAACACACCCACACATGTCACTAGGTCTGTTCATGACGCACGAAGCCACTAAGTCATGAACTACTAAGGTTCTCAAACACAACATGAGCAATACATAGCAGACATATCAAATATATTAAAATAATCGTAAAATGTGAAATGTGATCATAAACATCAAAAACATACATGCAGTCCGGTTTTATCAATATCTTGTTATCCAGCCCTCTAAACTATTCATACAAAATCATAAATTACTTAAAATCCAAAATAGATAATTCTTTTGCAAATAAATTCATTTAGATCATCATAATTATAAAAATAATTCTTTTTCCAAAATAATTCCTTTTAAATTATTATAATTTTTCTAAATGATCCGTTCTCAAATAAATTCTTTTTAATTAATATAATTATCTAAAAATGACTCTGCTGCTGAAATAAATTCTTTTAATTAGTCATAATTGTTCTGAAAATACTGTTTATCATATTGTTATGATTTATCTAATATTATTTCACCAAACAACCCACGTAGATAATTATTTCACAATTCAAAATATGTAGTTAATTCATAACAATCTAAAATGTAAAGAATGACAAACTGAGCAACGGGATCTTGCCTCGGGGTTCGTCGAACCAATCGACGTTGACGTGCAAGACTATGGGCCTGTGGACGAGACGACGACGTCGCTGCTTGCTGCTCACTGCTTCGACGACGCACATAACGGGTGAGGCGAGCGGATCTGGACGCTAGGGTTGCTGAGAGAGGCATCAACGGTGAGGGGCTGCGGCGTTCAGATCTTAGAATAGGGGAATAGAGATGGATGAGGGGTTGTCGGAGATGGGGTGGCCGGCGGCGGGATCTCGGGTCTCGTGGGGTGCTCGGTGGATGACGGCGACGGAGGACAAGGGCGTGGAGGCAGCGGCGTGGATCTGGCGGCATTAGAGTGAGAGGAGGTGGAGGGGAGCTCGAGCGGTTAACGGCGGAGGAGGCCCATGCGGCTGTAGGCTAGGGGGAGCGGCTCAGGCGGAGAGCTGGTGGTCGACGGGTTGATGACGTGGGTTGACGTGGTCAGCGGCGGCGAACTGGCGGTGGTGATGGACGATGGCTGCAGACAACGGCGGGGAATGAGCAGGGCAACGACGAGGTGGGCGCTGGTTCAGGTGGCAGTTGTGGTGGTCGGACGAATCTGCAGGGGGTCGTCGGGCATGGCGAAGGGGAGAGGCAGAGCGGTCGTCCGAGGACGGGGAAGGAGGGCATCAGGGGTTCTGGAGTTCGTCGGCGACTGCGAAGCGGCGGCTGGGAGCGTGAGCGTTTGGGTGGCGGGGCTGGGCATCGGGACGTGGACTGTCAGAGGAGAACGAGGGGGAGAGAGATGAGATGTTGGCGGCGGACTGAATACGAGAGAGAGAAGATATATATATATATATATATTTCTGATCTTAACTGTGGGTCTCTTCCTGCCCCGTGCTCGGACGACCGGGTGTTGAGGGGGGAGTTGTGGTGGTCGGACGAATCTGCAGGGGGTTTAGAGTGAGAGGAGTGGGAGCGGAACCAGCGCCCACCTCGTCGTTGCCCTGCTCATTCCCCGCCGTTGT
>BQKN01046951.1:2908-17789 GCA_022839385.1 Asparagus kiusianus | reverse complement strand
CGATCGGAGCAACTTTGAAGACCTATCGCTCTATTGATGAGAGTCGATAAGTTAGAAGTGTTGCGATCGGAGCAACTTTGAGGAAGATGGAGTTTAAACTCCTTGATGGATTTAAGATTGATATTAAAAAGATTTAGTCAAAAATGTGCAAGAGTTTTAAACTTTAGTAGCACATTTTCTAAGAATTCAAATTCTAGAGCTGGGGGTACCCCCTGCGTTCATATCCTTAGATAGGACTGCGTATTTTTGGGAGGACGCAACTCCAAACTGCTGCGTTCGGGTTGAACGCCACCCCAAACTGCTGCGTTCAGGTTTGGTTTGTTTTTGAACGCGGGGTCTTGTCCTGCGTCTTGTCAGAAGCCCAAGCGGCTATAATGATGACGAAGAGGCCCATGAGGGGTGGAGTCTTGGAACTCTATACCATAATTAATTACCTATAAATAAGGCTGATTAGTCACGTCAAACATCTCAACGTTTAGACTTCTTTCTTGAACTCTGAAACGAGTTTCTTCTCGTTACATCATCCACGATTTGATCTCGTCCTCTGGCCATGGCTCCCAAGAGATCTCACGAGCAGATGGCGGGCATTCTCCCGCCGTCGAAGGGCGCTTCTGGGTCCGCCTCTGGACCGCCGTCGACGCCTCCAGCGTCTGGTCATCGAGGTAACCCTCGTTTTTCTTCTTCATTTAAGCATTTTTTTTAAGTGCTCTTAAAATTCTTTGACTGGATTTTGGTTGATGATGACGAACAAGGTTCGTCTCTTCGATCTTTGCCAAGAACTTGTATGTTTCTTGATGAAAACTGTTCATCTTCTTGACTTTGAATCTCGAAAGGAATTCTTGTGTCCATTGTTGTAAAAAAGAACAGAACCTTTGTTGTTGATCACACAGAGAAATTTCTGTGTTTGTGATAAGAACTGTTTTGATCTTGAACGTGAAACAGAACTTTTTGTGTTTGATGATAAGATAAAAGATTGATCTCTTAATCTTGAAGAAGTCTAACGCAAGTCTAGATTCCTTGCGTTCAAATAGATTTTGACGCAGGTCTGAACTGCTGCGTTCTGAAATCCCGACGCAGGTTCAGTCTCCTGCGTTTAATTTTAGTTGCTTGGGGACTAAATGAATTTATGATTGCTTTGTTGCTAGGCGGGGCTCGTGCTGCTGAGCCTATTATCATCTCTGATGATGAGGAGGAAGAATTGCCCCAGGAAGATGCTCCTCTCATTCCACCCATCTCCATAATCTTTCCACGTGAGAAGTTCGAGCGGGTGACTGACGATGCTGTTCGTCTGTCGCCTAACAGCACTCTTTTCCTCTCTAGGCGTTTGGAAAATATGGTAAGGCAAGCCTTCTGCACCGTGATGCACGGGTAGGGCTCTTTCCTTGAGTTTCAAGCGCCTATCATAGAAGGATTAAATGCTCTTGCGGAGATCAACCTTGTTTACGCCAAGCGTTTTGGCGAGACGATACGCCGATACTCTGGGGCTGCTCGTTATCTAGAGGAGTTGCAGCATACGGACTTGGAGTATAAAGTTCGAGATGCCATCACCGGAGCTAGGTTGGAGGCGGCAATTGTTGATAGGGTCCGAGCTTTGAACATTTCAGAGAAGAAGGCTTGTATTAGGGACTTGCAGAAGCAGCGCCGCCAAGCCAGGATCAAGCTGAATGCAGGGGATATAACTCAGGAAGAGTTCATCCTTGGGGACGCTACCTTAGCATCCGAAGTTCAGACTGAGAAGGAAGCTCTTGAGGTGCTCAAACAGGAGGCCTCTGCTGCTGCTGCAGTCTCTGATGCTGAGTTTGAGAAGAAAGTTAGAGAAGAGGTGCTGGCGAAGCACAAAAAATCCATATCGGATACAGAAGCTCATCTTATGAGCTTCTCTCTACTTTAAAAAAAAACCCAGCTACTTCTATCTTTTTGTGTTTTGACTTTGTAATAACTCTAGGTTATTTCTTCAAACACTTGTTATCTGCATGCTATGAACTGTTGTTGCTTCTACTTGCATTTTCTGTGCTTCTGATGGATGTTGAAAATTATTTCCTTATGCTTGAATGACTTGAACGCAAGCCTATTCGCATCCCAACAGGCAACTTCAGGACTTGGGTTGTAGTTGTCTGATCTTGAGAGTAAACTTGATGCCTTCCGATTTGGAGAGCCTCTTCTGGACGTCGAAATGATCATATTGTGCGTTCGTCGACGCAGATGTAGACTCGTTCTGAACGCAGCTATAGAGCTTGCGTTCAAATGGGCTGAACGCAGCGGGGTCCTGTAGTTGTGGGACTTGAAACGCAACTGTAGACGTGCTTTGAATGCAGCCTTAGGACTTGCGTTCAGGAGAGTTGAACGCAACACCAGATCTCACAGCTATAGGACTTGCAACGCAGCTGTAGATCTGTTCTGAACGCAGCCTTAGGACTTGCGTTCAGGAGAGTTGAACGCAACACCAGATCTCACAGCTATGGGACTTGCAACGCAGCTGTAGATCTGTTCTGAACGCAGCCTTAGGATTTGCGTTCAGGAGGGCTAAATACAATGTTAGAATTAGGAATTTTCACAAAACAGATTATGCTGACAGCAATCTGGAAAAACTTGGGACAATTCCTTTATTATAATGATCTTTAAATCGCCAGAGGTGTATTGTTAACTTGACGGCATACAAAGTAGGAGAACAATTTATTAATAATCAACCCCCAGTTAGACTTAAGAGCCTTGCAGATTAAGGGTAATACTTCTTGAGGAATTTCCCATTAATTGGCATCATAAGTCTATCGTCTTTCTTATTAATGAGACGGTAGGCTCCGTTGGAGTAGACTGTCTCTATCACAAAAGGTCCTTCCCATTTGGGATTGAATTTCCCTTTGGTTTTGTGAGTCATCACCATAGGTCGTCGATTAGCCAAAACTAGATCGCCTTTCCTGAAGACCCGTTCTTTAACCTTTTTGTTGTAAGCTTTAGAAATACGGGCTTGATATAATTCAATTTGCTGCTGAGCCTGAAGTCGCTTGTCGTCTAGGGCTTCAAGTTCCTGCAAACGTCGCTGATGTTTTTCTTCATCTGTAAGTCCTGTTGTAATCGCGACTCTCAGAGAAGGGATCTGAATCTCCAGTGGTAGTACTGCTTCACAACCGTATACTAAAGAGAACGGCGTAGCTCTGGTAGAAGTCCTCACTGTTGTTCGGTATGCCCACAAGCACTCACCGAGTCTTTCGTCCCAATCACGTCGGCTTTTAGAAACGAATTTCTTAAGAAGCTTCACGATGGTTTTGTTGAAGGCTTCCGCAAGACCATTCGCTGGCGGATAATATGCCATAGGTGCGACACTTTGGATCCTGAATTTATCACAAAATCTCTGGAATCCGAAGCTGACAAATTATGTCCCGTTGTCGTGCACTATTCGTCTCGGAACTCCAAAACGGTAGACGACATGATGTTTGATGAACTTAATCACATTTGAAGTCTTGACTTCTTTTAGCGGGATTGCTTCCGCCCATTTGGAGAAATAATCGGTCACGGCCAAAATGAACCGATGTCCCTTAGAAGTTGGAGGAGAAATCGGACCGACGATATCCATACCCCATGCCTCAAATGGCCAGGATGCAGATGTAGGGTGTAAATTTCCCGGTGCTTGGTGGATAAAATCACCATGAATCTGGCATTCATGACAACGTTTAGCATGGTCTGCCGCATCTGAAAACATTTTCGGCCAGTAATACCCGATTCTTCGGAGATGATCGCCCAATTTGGCTCCTGGCTGATGAGCTCCGCACATTCCTTCATGAGCTTCCTTTAGGGCCTCTTTTGCTTCTTTTCGAGAGAGGCACCTAAGCAAAACTCCGTCATGCGATTTACGATACAGGGTTTGCGAAATTGCGTCATAATAGAATTGGAGGGCCTTTCGCTTGATAGTGGCCGCTTCCTTGGGATCCTCAGGTAAAATTCCATATATGGCATAGTCGATGTATGGAAATCGCCAATCCCTGGCTTCTAATTCCATTGAGGTCGCACAGACTTCTTCTGTCGTTGCTTTATCTGAATTTTCCTCTTTAGGAATTTTAGAGCAGTATAATTCACGCCCTATGACTGGGACTGTTGTTTCAGCCCCTGGCGGCAATGCCAAAGAAGTCGCCAATGAGGCTAAAGCGTCCGCGTAAGCGTTCTGAGCTCGTGGAATGTAGTCAATAAAGAATCCTTCAAATTTCTTAGCTTGCTTCAGCACTGCGAAGTAGTACGGGATTAAGTCCTCATGACGCACTTCGTACTCCCCTCGAACTTGATTTACGATGAGCTGAGAGTCACCGTAAGCCTCGAGATATCGAATGTTAAGTTCTTCGGCCAATTGCATTCCTAGCAACAGAGCATTATATTCCGCCACATTGTTGGTGCAAGGCTCGATTAGGGAAAATCCTCTGGGGATCACGTGACCACTTGGAGATACGAACACTATCCCAACTCCCGCAGTAATTGCTCCATGAGGATTTGCTCTGGATGCACCGTCGAAGAATAGTTTCCAAATTTGCATAGACTCTCGAGTGACACAAGCTTCAGCGACTTCATCAGGTAACCCTTCATACAATTTGGATGTCCCTGTCACCGGGTGATCAGCTAAAAAGTCTGCCAACGCTTGACCTTTGACCGCTTTTTGGGGCATGAATTGCATATCGTATTGCGATAAGAGAATGGCCCATTTTGCTAGTCGGCAGTTTAAAGATGATGGCTTAGTCATTAGGACTCTCAAGGGATTCACCTTGGAGATGACGTGAATTGTCTGTCCAACAAGATAATGTCGCATCTTTTGAATCGCGAATACCAAAGCGAGACATTCTTTTTCAACTGGATTGTACCGGTGTTCGGCTCCCATCATGGTCCTGCTTAGGTAATAGATGGCTTGCTCTTGACCTTGATCATTGTTCTGGGCTAACAAGGCTCCTAGAGAGTGTTCCATGGCTCTCACATATAGCAGGAATGGCTTGCCTGATATTGGAGCTACAAGAACTGGCGGTTGAGTAAGATATCTCTTAATCTCTTCGAATGCTTTTTGACATTCCCCATCCCAAACAAAGGATACTTCTTTCTTCATGAGCTTAGAGAAAGCCTGGCAACGCCCCGAAAGATTAGATATGAATCTCCGGATGTAGGCCAATCTCCCTTGTAGACCTCGGAGTTCTTTCAGACTCTTCGGAGGTGGCATGTCTTGGATGGCGCGGATCTTCTCTGGATCAAGAGAAATTCCCTTAGACGTGACAATAAATCCCAGGAATTTTCCGCTTGAGACCCCAAGGAAAGATTTTGTCGGGTTCATCTTCAGTTGATGTGTTCGCATGATATCGAACATAGTCTTCAAATCCGTAAGATGATCACCTTTACATTGGCTTTTCACAGCTATGTCATCAACGTAGCACTCTATCGTCTTACGCAGATGTTCGTGGAAGATGGAGTTCATTGCACGTTGATAAGTCGCGCCTGTATTTTTCAAGCCGAAGGGCATCACTATGTAGCAATACACCCCCAGTGGTGTTCTGAATGCAGTATGTCTCTCGTCATCTGGGTGCATCTTGATTTGATTATACCCAGAGAATCCATCCATAAAGGACATTCTTTCATATCCGCAGGTGTTATCGATCATAACATCCGTGATAGGAAGCGGGAACTCGTCTTTTGGACAAGCTGCGTTAAGGTCACGAAAATCGATGCATATGCGGACCTTACCGTTTTTCTTAGGGACTGGAACAATGTTGGCTACCCAGTCCGGGTGTTGTTCTTCCCTCACAAAACCTGAGTCTATGAGCTTCTTCACTTCGGACTCAATTGCTTCCATGATCTCGGGACGAAACCGACGTTGTTGTTGTTTAACGGGTTTGGCATCCGGATCAATGTTAAGACGATGCATGGCCACTTTTGGGTCGAGACCCGACATATCCTCATAATTCCAGGCGAAGACATCTATATATTCTCGGACGAGAGATATAAGGTCCTCTTTTTCGGATGATGATAAATTTTCAGCTATAAAGATAGGCTTAGGGTCAGATTCATCCCCCATGTTGACCTGGATTACTTCATCTTCGGTGGGCGGTTCGCGTTGTTCAAAACGCATATCCCACAAAATGTTAAGACGTTTGATCCAAGGGTCGTCGGCCGACTCGATTAACTCTTCATCTCCCTCTGCGTCTTCATCTGGGTGACTAGTTGACACCATGTTCACAGTCAAGCCTTTAAAGAAAGGTCCGACGCTGACGTCAGATTCACAGGAGGATGTTCCAGATGAATGATTTTGCCGCAGGTAATTACTGATTTCATCTTCTGAGGCAGGAGGCGTTGTGACATAGCCCAAGCCTCTTCTGGTCTTTTGATAATAATCCGGCGGTTTTCCTTCGGGAGTGAGAGACATTCGAATTGGTGTTCGTCTTCCTTTCCCAAAGTTTAAACCTTGTTTTTCGTTAAAGTTGTACCCCATCTGTTTCATTAGTTGGACGGAGTTAGGTTCGTGATAATGGAATTGAGGCACTCCATCATCCTCTTTAGAACTTCCCCGTTTGAGTGGTTCGGGTTTAACTTTACCGAAATGAATCGGCTTCTGCCTTTTCCTTCTAGGCGGAACTTTGAAGAAAGCCTTTTGTGCACTTTCGACTTCTTCGTCTGAAGCGAAAGGTGGTTTAACTGGCAATGTGAGAGATGTTTCCGCACAAAGCGTGCGCCATGAATCGGTACCTGTTTGTTCAACTTTAAATGAATCATCAGACAAGTACGCCAAAATAAAATCTTCATTAATGCACCACTCGCCCTCACTCGGTACATTATTATTGTTCTCAACTGCACTCATTACATCAAAGTTCAATTCCCATGGACAATCTCCCTCGGGATCTGGCTCGACGTCCGCTTCGTTGCCGCTGTCAACATCTTCTTTCTCTTGCGATTCCGAATAGAAGACCGAATCTGTGTGGAAATTTTCTACTCCTCTGAAAGGGTATTTTTCCGCAATCAGGGTTCGAACTTTGTCTTCATCGTTGACATACTTCATAACTTGATGTAGAGTAGATGGGACAATGCGGTTAGCATGTATCCATGGGCGTCCTAATAAGAGATTATAAGACGTGTCTGCATCGATGATTTAACAAGTTACTTCTGACTTGAGGTCTCCAATTTGACATCTAAGCTTGAGCTTTCCCAGAGGTCGGGTACTATTAGCATTGAACCCGAAAATGGTAGTTTGAGTAGCGTTCAGTCGATGCATGGGAATCCCTATGACTTGTATAACTCTGTATGGCATGATACCGAGTGCTGAGCCTGGGTCAACTTGAACGCGGCTGATCTCTGATGATCCGATGTACCCTGTATAATACAGGGGTCTATCGTGCTTGTGCTGGACCTGCATATCTTCCTGAGTAAAAGATATGCATGGTAGACTTCTTGTCGCTTGCAGACATTGTAGACACGATTGATCTTCGGACGCTTCAGGAATCGGGGTAACTTGAGTGATGAAACTCTCCGTGTTCTTCAAAGCTTCGATCAGAGCTTCCTTGGTGGTTTTAGACAACCTCAATAGCTCATATAAAGTAATCCTGGCGGGTATGTTGGCCAGCTGTGCCATGACATTGAATTGGAAAGGCTCGCTTGACTCCCCACGCTCCTGGTGAAGATTTCTATTGAAACGAAGCTCTTTCTGCTTTCCTTTATCCATGGGCTTCTTTGGTGCAGAACCCCCAGCGTCCTGTAGCTGTTCTTCAGTTTCTTGAGGATTCTGGGTGTAGTCCCTCAAGTAAGTCTTTCCTGACCGAGTGCCAGCGTTGTCTCCTGGGTATGCTGCCAGGACAATCCTCTCTTCCTCTGAATCAGTGAGAGGTTTGAGATGGTCATCATTCTCGGTCATGGAGGGGCTAATCATGTTGGATGATTTAGCCTTGTCTCTTTTCTTCTTGGACAAGGTATTCGCCCACTGTTGATCTTTAATCAAGTCAGGATGGACCCACATGATCTCTCCTTTTGGGGTAGAGAGAGGTATCAACCCCCTGCCTTTCTGATTATGCATGTCGGTATTCTTCAAGTGCATTTCCCCTTTGGGAATGGGGACTACACCATTCGCGGTTGCCACTGGAGGGAAGTCGCCAAATTGGACTGCTATCATGTTGGTAGATACAGTCTTTTGCTCCGGCTTCAGAGTAAGCACGTTAGCATTCACCAGATTTTGCAAGATATCCTTGAACACATAGCATTTTCTGGTAGGATGTCCCAAGAACCTATGATAGCGACAGTAATTGGGGTCATCTACCTTCCCTGCTTCGTCTGGCTTTCTGATTTCAGGCAACTGCAGCTTGTTGTTCTTTCGAAGTAACTGGAACAGGGTGTCCATATGCTCTTCTTTGAATGAATACTGCTTGGGTGCTCTCTGTTGATTTGGTGTCTTGCCTTGCTGGGTAGGCGGTGGTACTCGTGTGTAGTCCGCTGCTAGAGTCTCTTTCCCCTTAGACCGCTGGGCATTGTTCTGATTGCGTTGTTGCTGCGGCTTGGGTTGTGGTTCTTCTTCAGCTTTAATTCGAGCAACAATCTCTTCGGCTTGTTCCCCTTGCGACACCAGTTGTCTCCAGGAACGACACTCTGCTACCCCCATCTGGGCAAGGAGCTGAGTCTGCAGATTGTGCCTGCAAGTTTCAACTAGGGTTGACTGAGTCATACCTGATGGGCATCGCAATGCCATACTGCGGAACCTCTCCACATAGGCTTTGATGGACTCTCCTTTTCTCTGTTTGGTGGCGAGAAGAGTCAGAACGGAGACCTCCGTGTCATCTTCGAAGAATCTCGCTAAGAAAAGCCTTTCCAAGTCTATCCATTTCTGAATAGAACCGGCAGGCAACTTCATAAACCATTCGAAGGCTACACCCTTGAGGGTACCGATGAATAGTCGAGTCAAGATGGCATCGTTTGCCACCACATCTCCAGTCTGGGACTTAAAGTAGTAGATGTGCTGATTCGGTGATCCGGTGCCGTCAAATGGTTGCAAGGTTGGGGCCTTGAACTTTGGTGGATATGGAGCTGTATCCCACTCTGCAGGATAAGGCCGTATCACTCCTTCTTCGTGAAGCTCGCTTCTGTTAGCCATTGCGTTAAGGCGGGCTTCTAGCTCATCTACTTTGTTTGATTGGAGATTCGATTCTCTCTCCGTTTCTTTCTCATTTTCGGAAGAAGACTCCAAATTGTGAGTCTCGTGCTCCAGTACTTTTTGTTTTCCTTTCGAAGTTGTCTTCCGAGAAGGTTCGGATTTTTGGCCTTTTTCGGCGAGGAGCTGGGCCAACATGTCCTTCAATTGGAGGAGCGTCTCTTGCTGTGCATGAAGCATAATATGGTGTTCATTAACTGTTTTAGCTAAATCTTCGGGGTTGTTAGTCATGTAAGCGGAGACTTCTCGCATTCCAACAGAACTCGAGGATTGGGATTCGACGATTGCCGAGTGTTCATCATCAGAAGTAATTCCTTTGGCCAACTTCTGGTAGTCGACCGGGCGGATTGCTCCCGTCCGTGTCCGGGTATGTCGATACACTCCTTCAAATTCGTCGCAGATTTCTCGAACGGTCGGGGAATGGCTTCTTTCAGATTCGTCAGGACTAGGATGCCGGGCTTTCCCTCTACCGGTCATGTTGATGGTGACCTGAGGGTATTCGGTTTCAGAAACTCTCTTCTTTTGATGACGTCGTCTTTTGGTGGGTCTTGCGACGTTAGACAGCCTATCGAATACAGACCTGCGAGGCTCAGGTATACAACATTGGCATTCGGAAAGGACTGTTGAAATGATCTTCTCATAATAACATGAGTGAGCTGGTTGTTGTGTTGGTTTCCCTCTAGAAAGTAATTCTCGCAAATCAGAAATTTGAGAATTATCTATTGGGAACGCAACCCCCTGTCCTTGACTGGACGAGACTGGTTCTTGCTGCACATGAATCTTCAACCCATGTTGTCCCTCTCGGACCACATTGCGTCCTGGAGTTGAAACGCAAGAGCGTTGTGGTTTGGGAACATCAGGCTTGAACCTGCGTTTAGAAACAGACCTCTTGGGGTCTCGTTTTATCTGAACGCACTCATCAGGTGCGTTCTTATCAGTACTGTGTTTTGGAGGTACAACGCACCACTGAGGGTCGCGTTTAAGTTGTATTACTCGCGGCTCGTAATTGGGCTCATTGCCGCGAAGCATGCGTTCTGGCAGAGGAACGCAATCTTTAGGCGAGGTTTTGGAAACGCAACCTTTGCCTTGAACCGCGGATCGGTTTTCTCGAAGATGTGCTCGTCGGATGGATCTCCTCCGTCTTCGAGCTGCGTTCTTCTTGGCTTGCTTCAGGATCTTAGCCGCGTCATTGTTGACAGTGGTTAAATCTTCCTGCACCAGAGGCCTTTTGCTACCCACTACACATTTTGACGCGGGTATAGGATCTTCAACCTGCAGAGCGAGTTTGAGGCTTTGGCCGAAGGAAAGGGCTTTCTTCGGCTTCTCTGCAGCGAGCTGGATCTCTGTAGAGGCTTTCTGAGTATTGCGCCTGACTTTGGGGCTCAACGATCCAGAGGAAAGAGCTTCCTCATATTTGGCTTGATCAAATTCAACTACAAAGGTCTCAACGGTCATTCCAGCGAGGTGAGCATCAGATTGCACCACCACTTCTTCGTCAGTGAAGCTTGTCCCCAGCGGAGTCGCCATCTTTTGTTTGGTGGAAATTTTGTAACAAGAAGAATAGTAAAAAGAATTGTATTTGATTTTATTCTCTCTAACTGCTTAGAAAAAGAATGACTACAACTCTCTCAACTCTCAATTACAATTTTGAATTCCGGGGTACAAAAGAGAAGAGAATGAATTTGATTCTCCCCTTTGTTTAAGACTGGGCTCCTCACGGTGACGATGAGATGCTTCCTTCGAGTGCTCGCGTCGAATTTGCTTCTCGTTGACGATCTGAATACTTCAATTTGCTGGAACAACTGACTTTTATAGTTGATGACTCTTGCCGAGTATTATAACTCAGGGCGAATAACAAACTCTGATGACGAGAGTTATCTGAACCGAAGATGATTCGGTTAATTAGCCAAATATGTAATGTCTGGATTCTCCCTTGGATGTTGATTCCCCAGACTGTATAAAGAGTTAAATCTCCAACTCTTTCTCACAGAAAATCCGATCTAAGCCTCTCAAGATCTGATTATCCAAAATCCGATCCTTAACTCTGTTGAGTTTGTTGATATTTATAGGGGGATCAGGGGTGTAACTGCCCCCATAATCCGCGCCTAAGTGGGGGATTAGTTACCCCATTAATCGGGTGTAACAACCCACGTAAACCATTCCCCAAATCGTGGGTTGAGAACAGCTTCAAAGTTGTTACGATCGTGTTTGAATAAGTCAGACGAGCTGCGTTGAGCAGCGATGAACTGCGTTCGGCAACGGTTGATGAGCTGCGTCGAGCAGCGATGAGCTGCGTTCGGCAGCTGTTGATGAGCTGCGTTGAGCAGCGATGATCTGCGTTCAGCAGTGGTTGAAGAGCTGCGTTGAGCAGCGATGAGCTGCGTTTGGCAGCGGTTGATGAGCTGCGTTGAGCAGCGATGAGCTACGTTGAGCAGCGATGAGCTGCGTTCGGCAGCGGTTGATGAGCTGCGTTGAACAGCGATGAGCTGCGTTCGGCAGCTGTTGATGAGCTGCGTTGAGCTGTGCATGTATCCTTTGTCTTTATATATGGATGACACCAATGCCCAATCAAGAAGGTCCTATTCAGGTCATTTGTGATAATTGAGATGTCCCAATAACACTCTATCAACTGCAGGTCACAATCTTCGCTAAGATATCTTGATCATGAGCTTCTCAGCATACTGAAGATTTGCTTATGGCCCTTTAGATCTTCCCGCTTTTCTAAAATCATTACACTGCTCATCAGCATCTCTGATAGTTGCTAATGTGATTTCAGCCATGTTGTTGTTGTGAAGATCATCTGATTGTAACCTTCATCGATCTACCTGGAATGACTTTCTGAAAGTCGTCATATTGTAACTTTCAGCATCAGTATTTGATGGGGAACCAGCTATCTTATTGTAAATTTTAGACAGCCTACAGGAACAGGTGAGGTCCCCCCTCCCGAATACATGATGCACTATTGCATCATGTATTTAGGGGGACACCTCACATGTCTCCCCCATGGGTTCCTTATTTGGGTCCCATTAGCAGCTAACATAATAATAATATAATAATGATCATAAAAGAGTGAGAAGAGATAATGTTATAACTCACCTAGTTAGCCATTTAATTCCACCCACAAATTACACATTTAACACAATTAATCCCCCACACCACTCTCTCATAACCGTAACATTAATTTTTCGGTATTAACGAATGTTTATGGAAGTAGATTAGTCATGAAATAATTAGTGTATAATTAATGAAGAGAATTTTATTAGTCAGTAAGAGAACATACTTTTATGCTTTAATTATGGGTTCATTTTCTCGCTAAAATTTATATTAAATACATCATTAGTAGGTTTAGAAGGGGAGATGTTATAAATTACTTTATTAGCTAGGATTTAATTATTATATTGCAATAGTTTTATCATGGAAAAAAAATTAAGACACATCCAAACTAAACTAAAAGCCCAGAAGCACAACAAAGAATGTGGGTTAACACTGCTCCTTATCAGATTGCAAAACATTGTATAAAAATGATGCTGAGTCTTCGAGCCATACCATAAAATCATTAATTTTTTTAGCTCTTTGGACCAACACATGAGCCTTTATATTCTCCATTTAACAAACTACCTAAAAATCTCATTCCTCTAGCCATATGCAACATTGCTAAATATCATCCACAAAGTGTCTAAAAATTAGTGTTGCTTCACACCATTATGGATATCTCTAATTACTACATCCGCATCTTCTTTAAAATTACCTTCCAACATCCATTGTCAAGAGCAAATGTAATAGCTTTTCACATATCTTGGAATTCCGCATGCTTAGAATTACCTCATATCCAAATACTATGATAAATATGTTAGACCCTAAAGGGGGGGGGGGTGATTAGGATTTATGCTAATCTAATCCGATTTAAATGCCAATTAAAACTTACTAACAAATATATCCTAGCAAGTATGATATGCTACAAGATATGTACAAGGATATATAATATAAATAAGGGTAAACAAAATTAACATGTAACAATGGCGGTATAACAATATGCAAGAATAAATGCGCCAATGCCAAACTCAAACACAAGGAAATAATCACGGAGTTCGGACCTTCCGTCCTACGTCTCCGCTCCCCACTCCCGGGGAGAATCCACTACACAATCCGGTTTGAAATCCAGAACTTCTCTACCCACTCTGTTTTCTAGCTAACCGAAAACTCTACACACTCGGTTATCAAGTCAACCGACAACTCTCACAAATCCTCATAATGTACATACACAAGCTACAACCTCAAGTGTTGGTCCTCACGTATCGCCTCCCTCAAGTACTCGGAATTATCACCTCTCACTAGGCCATCGACGCCACTCCTCTCGGTATCGACTACGTCCTCACCACACACTCCTCTTGGTGTACAAGTGTATTACAAGTGATCTCACGATAAGCACACAAATATAAATTTGTTCTCTACAATAGATGAGAACACAATGTAGGCTCACATTTAATGTCACACAAACCCCACAACCCAAATTATACAATGTATGTAAATACAATAAGCTTAATGGTTGTGTGTGTAAACAAAGAGTAAACAAAATCAACTAAACTCAATATAAACACTAGCTTAATAAAATGGTAATTAAACAATATAAATGTAAAGCTAGATTGAGTTTAGGGAAACTTCTCTATAGATAACAAGAGAGAGGGAGAAGAGTGAATGCTCAAACACCAAGGATGATCTCCACTTGCTCTTGTGAAATTCTCTTCACAAACAAAACTCTTAAACGCTTAAAAGCTTTTTAAACAAACACTTAACAAAACTTAAATCCTTATTAAAACTTTGTTAAAATATTCTCTTGGATAGATGAAGAGCTGAAGGTAATGGGGTATTTATACCCACTCAAAACTTCAGCAAAAACCCCAAGGAAAAGACCAAAAACCCATAAACAAACAAATCAGAAAACTAACCGTTACTGTGCAACGGCTCTCTGATAAGTCGACTTATGAGTCGACTCATGAGTCGACTGATGAGTCGACTTATATGAGTCAACTCAGCAGATAAAAAATGGCAATTCCGTTGTACTTCGTAAGTCGACTTATAAGTCGACTTATGAGTCGACTGAACATGCACATATCAGATTTGCACAGGAAAACTAAACTTTAAACTAGGTTTAAAAATATCAAATAAATTTAGAAAAATATAAAACTTTGGGAAATGATTGTAGGCATGATAATACACATGCTACAAAAACTGGTTTTCTAAAAAAACTTCCTAAATGTAAAATATCATCATTTTGTAAAATAGTCCAAAACATGAAAATGTAAACACATGAGTTTTAACATTTTAGCTTAATCATGTTTTGAAACATTACAAAATGAATATATAGACTTAATAGAATATGTATATCATGATTGTTAAGTCCAAATACCAAGAAAGCAATATTTTCACAAAAATACTTGTTTTGTAAACTTTCAAATCAACAAACATGATTTTATTGAACTAATTAAAATTGATATTGATGAAATCATATGTAAGCATAAAAACATGAAACAAAAATATATTTTCCAATTATATTCAATTGTTTCATATTTAAACTTGAAAAACCAAAACAATAAATATGAAAGATGTAATTTCATATTTATATAAACTTAGAAATAAAAACATGTATGTATACATATACCTATATATACCAAAACAAAATTGTGTGTATATATATATATATATATATATATATATATATATATATATATATAT
>BQKN01046947.1:22850-35015 GCA_022839385.1 Asparagus kiusianus | reverse complement strand
TAACCTCTAGATCTTGCGCGGATCGACGAGGTTCTGTTTCTATATCCCACGCGGATAGACGAAACTCTGCCGGATTTTCCCGGATAGGATCTTGAAGAGTCGGCGGTCCACGGATATCAACATCCCCGTCACAGGCCAACAACCCACACAAGCGAGACCGTACCAAACCGGGCTCTCGTGTTTATTTTCGTTTAAGTTGTAACCCCTTTGTTTTCATTTTATACTGTTGTAACGCTCAAAGTTGTAACAGATCTCGAAAAAGAGAACATCAATGAAAACAGCAACTTTTACCGAAAACAAGCTGGCGACCACAGTGGGAGCCGCCGACCTCGCTGCCGAGATCGGAGTGACGCAACCGGCCTTCAAGATCCGGGTGAATGAAGAGATCGAATACGAGTTCGATCAGAAGAAGTTCGAAGAGTACCTCTCCTCCTCCTCCTCCAGATCTGCCTCTCCGCACCGGCGTAGGAAGAACTCATCTCCAAAAAGGGCTTGCGGGATCTCCAACTCCTCAATTCAAGACCCCGCCGTCGCTGCTGCTACACTTGCACCACACAACGGCCTTGCGTCGATCAGTGTGGTCAAGAACGTAGATCCAACAGCACCAAGGGCAATGGGTGATGCTGCTCCAACTCCATCAAAAAGGGCGATCCAAAGACGCCGCCAACGCCTCGCTCAACAGCTCGCCAGGGCTAAGGAGTCGAAAGATGGAGTGCGCTATGCAGAGGATCTGAAGTCGAGGCAGCGACAAGGGCAACGGCAAGCAATCAACCTCCCCTCCAAATCAGAAGCGAATGAGTGGATCCGCGTCAAGAGGAACCGCTCCACGCTCGAGGAGCGAATCAAGAAGCGCCGTGCTTTACTTGCGCATGCCCGGCTCCTCCTAAAGAAGGCGGAGGAAATGCAGAAAGAAGAGGCTGTCAAAAAGCCATCCACAAGCAAGGTGGTTTGGTTGCCAAAGCTAAGGTCAGCCCCTCCAACAAAGATGGGTGGAATTGTCTCCCAAGACTCTCCAAAATCAGCACCTCAAACACAAGTGGGTGGAGCCGCTGCCCGAGCATCTTCAAAACCAGATCCGGCGTCTTCAAAGGAGCTAGGTAAAAACGGGGATCATTCAAGATCCCAAGTTCCTTTGATGGGTCGCCTCGGTCCTCTACCGGAGAACCGAGGAAGAGTACCCGTCAAGGAAAGACTGGGACCATTGAAAGGTCCCCAAGTTGCAAATCAGACTGGGGGTCGAATCAATCCCCCCAGAAAAGATGATAAAGGGAAAACCCCTATCACTGACCGCATCGAATTGCGGGTCGAAGCACAAGAGCCCGTTCAGTTTCTACGCTCACAAAAGCGTAAACTTGAACGGGCCACTTGTGAGAAAACTAACCAAGTGTTGCACTCCAAAAGGGAAACACACTCATCTGATGATGAGAGTGTTATACTGGGGAATACACACCAACACTCTATAGGTTGCTCCAGTTGTAAAGCTGATGAGCTGTACTATAGAGCTGGGGGTGTGGAAAAGCCCCGGAAGAAATATGTGCAGGACATGGAGTCTCACTGCCCGTGCGCCAATATCATCAAAGCGGTGCTGTCGGGATGCTGCTGTGCCCAAACCCCAAGAAGAGTTTCGGTGTTCGAGAGAATTTCCACACCGAGGCGTTCCCACAAGAAGAAGTTCGTCCGCCAAGAAGACGAATATCTAAGGGTGACGGCTAATATGACCGGCAGAGCGAGATCAATGCAACCCTTCAACCGGGACCAGCTTGCCGAGATATCCCGGTGCATGACGCGGTTGCGGTCGGGAGCCATCAGCCGAAAGGACTACCGTAGGGTGCCGAAGGGGCTTTCTCTAGAAGAAGAGGCGTCGGATACTGATTCAGACTCCTGCTCGGCCGTAGCGTCTGATGACACGGCATCGAGCGCGGGGCAACCTTGCTCATCGCTTATGATCAGCGCCGAACAAGTAACTAAGATACTTGAAGAGGCCCTGGCTAAGCAGAAAGAGGCCTTCAAAATCGAAATGGAAACGGCCCTGTTACGGATGAGGGAAGAGCACGACCAACAAGTTCGCGCTCTATCTAATCAGCTCGGTGAATCCAGCCGTCGTAACCATGCTAACCAAGCAGGTAGCGATTCGGATGTGGATGAACCTCTCAATGCCGAGAACCCTCCGGTTAACCAAAACGCTGGGGGTGGTAATACAGGGGGTGGCCCCGTTATCCCACCTTCAATTTGTCCAAGCTCCAGTACAAGCGGGGATGAGAAGATGAAAGATCTCGAGAGCAAAATTAACGCATTAATGTCTGCTCAAGAGGTAAAGAAAACCGGAATTCCTTGTCCTTACCCGAAAGAGTGGGACTCGATTCCGTATCCGGCAAAATTCAACCTGATCAACTTCACGCCGTTCGATGGTAGAGGCTCGCCCACTCAACATTTGATTTACTTCAAGTCTCACTTGGGCATGATCTCCGGCAATGAACCCTTGATGGTTCGGTCATTCGTCGGCACTCTTCGCGGAGCTGCCTTCGATTGGTACCGCCGTCTTAAATTTGGAAGCATCAACAGTTGGGAGGACTTGGAGAACACGTTCCTCACTCATTTCTTTGATGACGACGACGAGATATCCATTAGGACACTCTTCGATGAGAAACAAAAGAACGGAGAGTCGGTGGATACTTTCATCAAACGCTTCCGCAACAAGGCGATGAACTGCAAGGATCCCATCACAGAGGAGTTCATCTTACAGACTTGTCATAACAACTTATCCATTAACGTCTTGGATGTGATGGGAATAGAGCCGTCCGACACTTGGAAGGATTTGAGGGCCCGAGGAGAGCAAGCTGAGCGATTCCTCAAAAGGAAGAAGGCCGAGAGGAGCCAACCAATGGCTAACTCTCCAAACTCGAACTTCGCCTCTTGTGATGGGGGTGAAGCACCGGCGGCGGTTGCTAATCAGACGTCGCAACAGCAAACCCGGAGGCAACAAAAGACTTCTGATCAGAGGCCTCAAAAAGAGTATTCCTTCAAGGACGAAGATGTTCCAGCCATCTTCAAATCCCTCCTGGACAATAACAAGATTAAGCTCCCACCTATTACGAATCAGGAGGAAGCTAACGATATTACGGATCCGAAGTACTGCGCATACCACAGGAAGATCCATCACCCAACCAAGGCGTGCTTTACACTCAAGGATAGCATCCAGACCTTGGTTGAAGCCGGCGTCATAACGCTAGGGTAAGCCAATCGAGAACGGCAAAACTCCAGTGGGTGCACGAGTATAAACTGTATCCCCATACTCCGACCGGTATAAGAGTATAAACTGCTCCCTGATACTCCAATAGGTTTATGAGTCTAAACTATTTCCTCCCTTCCACGGGAAGTTCCTAGAAGAATGCCATGTGAGGTATTCTTAAGGATAACCCGATCGTGCATCTAATTCAATGACACACCCAGTTTTACAAAGAAAAGCTGGGGGTGGATAATTCATCATTTACCAAAGCCAAATTCCCCTCTCGATTCGTCCAATGAACGAGAGGTCCACAAATCGAGCGATCAAACCCTTTTACGGATAAGATCATCTCAAATTTCCCACTTGGTCAAACCTTACTACAGTTAGGACCAAAGCCAAACTCTCCTCTCGATTCGTCCAAAGAACGAGAGGTCCAATTTCAAATCGAGTAACCAAACCTTACGACAGTTAGGGTTATCCGAATCTCTTCCGATTCTCGGAGTGGAGATCCCACTCTTAGTTTCACCTTGCTGGAGTCTGGGGGTGGAGATCCCACCCCAAGTTTCCTTTGCAACTGAAGATAGAATATAAAATTCTTCCTCTTCAGCACTGGGAGATAGAATATAAAATTCTTCCTCTCTCAGCCTTTCGATTCTCGGAGTAGAGTTTTCACTCCTAGTTTCGTTCTTTCGGATGCTGGGGGTGGGGGTCCCACCTCAAGTTTCCTTTCCATTGGGAGATAGAATATAAAATTCTTCCTCTTCCATTTGGCGGTTTAGTCTTTCACTGATTGAGAAAAGACATCAGAGTTCGATTCTGGGGTATTTTATCCCGAAGCCTAAGGAGGGATGAGTCAGCGCCTAACACGCGTTGCCGGTTAGTCCTTGACCGTTAAAAAGGACAAGCCCACATATTCCACATTGTGGTAAAATCCGTGCTTCACACGTACGGGGAATTTGATCCCGAAGCCTAAGTAGGGATAAATCAGCGCCTAACACGCGTTGCCGGGTAGTCTATTCCCGTAAGAAAGACGAAGTCTACGTATTCAATATCGTAGCACTAAAAGAGTTAACTCTTTTAGCACGACGTCACATACGGAACGGACTTAGACAATCCGCATGCTAGCCCGACTCAAACGGTAGTCGGTAAAGGCTCATCAAATCCGTTGATGGCTGAGAATTTGCCAAAAATTCTATAAACACGAGTCATTGACGTACCAGCTCCATTAGTTGATCTCGTGACTCGAGCATCCAACAACTCCAGAATTGGATCCACATATGCAGATGAATCAACTTTTACAGGTTGGTCCTGCAACCCCTCCACAAATTTTGGGTTATAAGTTCGCGATCTAAATCTTGGGATTCCAGCCCCAAATTCGTGGCCACTTTGCGAATAAGCCCCTTTTAGGGTCTGTTTTGCAAATAAACCCCTCAAAAGATCCTTTGACCCTTTTGCATAAAGCACCCCCACAAACCTTCACAAAGCAAAACCCCCCACAAAATTTCAGCCAAATTTTTTCACAAAACCCCCAAAAAAAAAAATTCGGCCAAAAAACCTCTTTCTCTTGAGAATTCAAGTGTGAAAAGGGGTAATTCAAATGGAGGGGACCACAAGCAAAAAACCTCTTTCTCTTGAGAATTCAAGTGTGAAAAGGGGTAATTCAAATGGAGGGGACCATAAGCAAAAGAACAAATGAAGAAAAGGGGGGGACCATGGAAAAAGCAAGACACCCCCCAAGGGTGTCTCGGCAAAACCGAGACACCCCAAGGGTGTCTCGGCCTTGCCGAGGCACTCAGGGGTGTTTTGCCCGGGTTTTGACTCCCCACGCGACGTTTCGACTCCCCGAATCTTTTTCTGATCCCCCGAGTGTTTTTGTGAACACCGATTCATCGCCGATTGCCGATTATTGGTGAATTCTGCGAGTTGACTTTTGGGCGGTTCCAAAACCCTAAGGTAGACGCCGGTCAACGCGTAACCTTAGGTCAACGCCGGACAACGCATTGCAACCCACGCGGTTCAAAACCCTAAGGTAGACGCCAGTCAACGCGTAACCTTAGGTCAACGCCGGACAGCGCGTTGCGACAAAAGTCAACACGTGACGACGAAAAACAACACGTGATGACAAAAGTCAACCCACGCGGTTCAAAACCCTAAGGTGGACGCCGGTCAACGCGTAGCCTTGGGTCAACGCCGGACAGCGCGTTGCGACAAAAGTCAACACGTGACGACGAAAAACAACACGTGACGACAAAAGTCAACCCACGCGGTTCAAAACCCTAAGGTGGACGCCGGTCAACGCGTAACCTTAGGTCAACGCCGGACAGCGCGTTGCGACAAAAGTCAACACGTGACGACGAAAGACAACACGTGACGACGAAGATCAACCCACGCGGTTCCAAAACCCTAAGGTGGACGCCGGTCAACGCGTAACCTTAGGTCAACGCCGGACAGAGCGTTGCAACCCATGCGGATCTAAAACCTTAGGATGAACACCGGTCAACGCATAACCCTAGGTCAATGCCATTCAGCGCGTTGCAGCAAAAAGTCAACCCCCAGTGATCCGAAACCCCAAGTCAACACGATGTGACAGGGATAGTAAGTTCAAAAGTCAACTCAATGACACGAGCCAAACTCAACCCACCAGCTGTAAACTCGAGACTCCGACGACGGCCAGGCGATAAACGCAGCGCCGGAACAACTTCGTTTTTTCGACAAAGCACCGGATAAACCGAAGAAATCGAAGGAGCCAAGAGTTGAAGCGAACCACAGGTCCATTAGGCCGACTGAAGGCTGGACCAATCATATCCAAAGTATTCCGGTCTCTTCTATAAAGGAAACGAGTCCGAAACACTTTGGAGGGGGTATCTGTAGGCATCAAAAATTGCCGATAGGTCCCCACACACAGCTCGGTGTCAACAAACGACGATTGAACGTCACTACCTGGTTCACAAGAGTTCAAATGACGTCGGTAAACGCCTAAAGCGAACCGACGAACCACGTGAGCCGACAGAATCTCAGAACTACGGGGATACGGACTGACCGATAACCCCGTGATCACTGCAAACGGACCAACACCCGTCGTGTCCCGTTCACCTCATCGATTATCCGGCCATTGGGGCCCACAGACCTCGCCGTCAAAATTCCAACGAATCCGAAATCACTCAAATCCGAGTTCAGACGAAAAGTCAACGGAGGGACAACGGCAGAACAACGGCACGGCCCTGGGCTGAACCGGGGATACCCAAACGGGTCTCGGCAAGCTCGAGACACCCCCAAGGGGATGTCTCGGTCACAGCCAAGACACCCCTAGGGGTGTGTCTCGGCCGTGGCCGAGACACCCCATGGGGGGTGTCTCAAGCCTTGGCCGAGATACCCCTAGGGGGGTGTCTCTCCCCCTTTGGCCCCTAGGTCCTCTCCTTTGGCTATAAATAGCCCCCTTAGCCCTCCATTTACAAGGGCTCTTGATTTTGCACTCAATTCAAGGCTGAATTATCTTAGCCAAGAATTGCCTTTGGTCCGAAGCGGCGAAGCCCTGCTGGAGTGAGGAGTCAGAGTTCTTCATCAAAGTTCATTCACCCCCCTCCCTCTGATCCTTAGTGTTGCTCCTTAGCGGTGACACTAAGAAGAGCTATTATCTCGTTTTAGCCGAGATATACGCTTATAACCTCTAGATCTTGCGCGGATCGACGAGGTTCTGTTTCTATATCCTACGCGGATAGACGAAACTCTGCCGGATTTTCCCGGATAGGATCTTGAAGAGTCGGCGGTCCACGGATATCAACATCCCCGTCACAGGCCAACAACCCACACAAGCGAGACCGTACCAAACCGGGCTCTCGTGTTTATTTTCGTTTAAGTTGTAACCCCTTTGTTTTCATTTTATACTGTTGTAACGCTCAAAGTTGTAACAGATCTCGAAAAAGAGAACATCAATGAAAACAGCAACTTTTACCGAAAACAGATGCCTCCTTGGAAGGCCCCTAAATGCCTGAATGAATACCAAATAAAAAACCCCTCAATCATCGAATAGAAGTGTTAAACTCCACCTCGGTCTCCTTTCTCATACCAACGTCCTCAAAGGACTTTAATATGCAGGTCAAGGGTACTTCTTAATAATCCAATGCACCGTATCAACAAACAAATAACCCAGCCTCAAATCCTTTTATCTCGGCCAACTATCTCAAAGCACCAACAAATGAAGAATAGATCCGAACTAATAAATGAGAGAATTTTACCTCCAATTGAAACTCTAACAAGAGTCTCCAAACGATCTCACCCCGCATGGCGACAACGAGATCCACAAATAGGAAAAATCCCACCTTTATCTCCAAACGAAGCCCTCGAAGAGCCTCCAAAGCGATCTACTCCTCCAAATAGTCCAAGCGCCAACAAACCAATGCGGAACAAACGAAGAATAGATTCAAACTGAAAAAGATAGAGTCTTTACCAAAAAGATCCCACCTTTCTCACCATACGAAGCCCTAGCCGAAACTTCCAAATTGATCTACTCCTCCAACCAAGACAAAACCCTAGATCTAGAATCTGGAGCTCTGATACCAATTTTTGTGCGCGGCGCGAAAGCGAAACAACCAAACCAGCGTTCTTTGAGAATCAAATCAAACAAACGTCGACATAAAAGCCAAACAAATCAAAAATACGGTACAAATCCAAACACAATAGTTTTACGTGGTTCAACAAATTGCCTACGTCCACGGGCCAAGAAGGTGATTGGATTTTCACTAATAGAGAAGAATAGTACAAACTGAGATTACAAAACGCTCAAACCAATCAACTAATCTCACTAACAAATCTCTTAATCTCTCCAAATAAACCCTCAAACAATTGTTTAGAAAAACTCACCTTTTTCTGTGCTCCAAATATCCCCAAACCAATCTCCAAACAAAGCCAAAGAAACCCTAATTCATATATTGGTATTTATAGCAAACACCAAACCCAATAAGAACAGGAAACACAAAACAAGCCCTGACCCGATTAGCGGTCGACCGCCCAAAGCTCGCGATCGACCGTGATCCAGCGACAGAGACTAAATTCGCCTACAGGGTCTCGCGGTCAATCGCGCCAAATCCAGACTCCTACTCTGGCTTGTGCACGTTCGCGGTCGACCGACCTTATGCCGCGGTCGACCGCGCAGCACCCAAAACAACTCATGCGCCTCCAAACCTGTTCTGATCCAAAATTTCTCGCTGGTTCTACAGCGTCAAAAAGGTATCCATCGTTTGTACTATCGGAAATAAAAGTATGGAACCATTGTTTGGATATTCCTATCAAAATTTATGATTGGACTACAAACCCGCATTTCTATTTTTGATAGTATATATATATATATATATATATATATATATATATATATAAAAGTTAGTTTTAATTTGTAATATAAGCATCATTTCCCATCTGAGTTTTGCATCAGATAACAAAGACTACGATGCACTGATTCGAAAGATGGACGTGCTACCGTGACACTGTATAGTTGAAGATACTTTATGAAGGTGGGTAAGGGAGCCGGGTAGTTGGGAAAATTGAATGGGCATGGGATAATGGGTTGACGGCCCACGAAACGATGGCCATTTAAAGCTGGAAGAAGGATTGGGAGGAAGAGTGGGGCACGCATCACAAGGACAAACGCATTTGATGCGGGTAGCTCGGGGTTTTAGGCTGCTGTGTTCTCCTACACGCGTCGGTGAAAGAATGCAACGTTGCATGGCAAGCTGGTACGGTACTCGGGTTACGTTTACGTCAGCCATTCCTTAGCTTGTGAGGATCGGGCACTTTGAGTCGCAAACAATTGTTACCTAATGTTAGTTTTTCTTCATTTTTTTTTCAAGTCTTGACGCAACGGACGCAATAAATTTGGATAGGTAAGGGATGAAACCAAGGAATGAACCGTGAAAGCTAGTGGCGGTACGCATAAGATGCCCAACTGTTCTCAGCAAGAGGATTCTTCCGAGGTCGTGAATCAACAATGCACTGAGCTTCTTATGTGTGAGGTTCGAAAAGAGGTCAGGCCAATTTGGGTCTGTTATATGCAGTCTTACCTTGCATTATTTTTTAAAACAGCGATATGGAACGGTGGGTGATCAATATTTGTGCGCCAGTGGACGACCCATTGGCGAGTTATTTAAAGCCAATAGAAAAAGGGACAGGTTTCATAAAACAACCGCGAACCACTAAGCAATTTGCATAAAAATATAAAATATTTTCCCTATCTAGGGAAAAATGTGTTCAGGCCCCAAAAACAGAAAGTTCATGTGACCCGCCCCTTTGTATTCTGACTCATGTGTATAAGCCCCAAATACACATTGTATTTGTGTTAAGACCCCAAAGTACCAGATCCTGAGAAAAGCCCAACAAAAGTTACAAATTTACCCTTTGATTTGATTGAGCTTGGTAACTGCGCCCTTCCCTTTAACCCCATCTCATCTCTCTCTCCCCCCCCTCTATCTCTCAGCTTCTCCTTCTCTCTCACTTCCGTCATGGCCGCTGAAAATTGATCAGACCCTGGGGAGGTCGTGGAAGGCGAAGGCGAGGACGGTGGTCATGGAGTCGGAGGTCGGGGAGTCATCTTAGAAACAGCTCGTGAACGCAGGTTCAACAACAAACACGAAACATGGTCCGGGGACCCGCGAGCTGACGGAGCCCGGAGCTTTGGTCTGATGCATCGTTGTTCTCCCATTTCTAGGTTACGGAATATCTTTACCCAAATCAATGTTTTAATCAAGATAGTGCTCTTGTTTTCTTGTAATTTATGAAGGGAATCGATATTGGGTTTTTGTAGTTTTTCTCTTTCATTTAATTGAAATAGGATCTCCTTGGATTCTTGAACAGCGGTTTGGGTTTTTCTTTAATGCATTTTTCTTGTGTGATTTGGTGATTGACAGAGTTTTGTATAAGAGATTAACAGTAGAAATTCAAAAGCTCACATTGAATCTTCAGGCATATCGACATTAAGCTAAAAATTGAAGATAATGTGATTAAAAGTCGACTAAAGAATCTAAGAACCTGTGAATTTGAAAGGAGGGTCAAGGAAAATTAGAACTATAAATGTTAGTTCTAAGGGTTGTCATGTTAGTTCTAAGGGCTAGAATGTTAGTTCTAAGGGCTGAACTGTTAGTTCTAAAGGCTGGACTGTTAGTTCTACCAGCTTTCATGTTAGTTCTGTCATCTCTTACGTTAGTTCTACCCTCTTTCATGATAGTTCTGTTATCTCCTACGTTAGTTCTGTTCGCTGCCATATTAGTTCTGTCCGTTCTACCTTCTTTATGAGAACATTATAAACAACAATATCAGGATGAACACCATTTTTAAGCATCATTCTTAAAGTTTAAACCCAGCAATTAGATTGCTATGCTTGCACAAGCAATCGACCAAACTACAGTATGCTATGGCATCTAGCATAAATCCCCTCTTTAGTATTTGAAAGAAAATTATTGCTGCTTCCTTCAACATTCCTTGCACAGTTATTCCCTTGAGAAAGATGGTGAAAGTAACTATATCAGGTGAAAATAACTACATGAATTAGAACTAGAACTAACTTGAAGTGAGTTACAATCAACATAATGAGTTAGAACTAACAAAGAGCACAAGAGCCTAAAACTAACATGAATTAGAACTAACATGCAGTGTGTTAAAACTAAAATAAATTAGAACTAACATATAGTGGGTTAGAACTAATATGAATTAGAACTAGAACTAACATGCAGTGGGTTAGACAAAGAACGAGTTAGAACTAACATGAATTAGAGCTAGAACTAACATGAAGTGAGTTTGAACTAACAAAGAGAAAGTTTGAACTAACAAAGAGTAAGTTAGAACTAACTTTAAGTGAGTTAGAACTAACAAAGAACAAGTTAGAACTAACAATGAAGTGAGTTAGAACTAACAAAGAGCAAGTTAGAACCAACATAAAATTTTTTAGAACTAGCAAAGAGCCCCAAGGCCCAAGGCCCAATCAAAGACCTTTAAATATATATTGTAGGTGTAGTGCTTTGAACTCCTGACCTCCTCTCCAATTTCCCAAGCTTTACCACTTGACCAAGTAGCCAAAGTATTATTTAGTTCCACTTAAAGTTAGCTCTTACTTGCCATTAGAACTAACATAAAATAAGTTAGAACTAACATGAAAATAAGTTAGAACTAACATGAGTTAGCTATTGATAGAGTTTAAAAAAGGGCATAAATAAGTAGAGTTAGCTCATGTTTGTTCTATCGAAGCTCATGTTAGTTCTAATAAATTAGAACTAACTTGTTATAAGATAGGACTAACTTGGTATAAATTAGAGCTAATTTGTATAAAATAGAACTAACTTTGTATAAATTAGAACTAATTTGTTATAAAATAGAACTAACTTGGTATAATTAGAACTAACTTGAGATAAATTAGAACTAATGTGGTTAAAATTAGAACTAACTTGTTATAAGATAGGACTAACTTGGTATAAATTAGAACTAACTTGTTATAAAATAGAACTAACTTTGTATAAATTAGAACTAACTTGTTATAAAATAGAACTAACTCGGTATAATTAGAACTGACTTGGGATAAATTAGAACTAATATGGTTAAAATTAGAACTAACTTGTTATAAGATAGAACAAACTTTGTATAAATTAGATATAACGTGGTATAAAATAGAACTAACATGGTATAATTTAGAACTAACTTGTTATAAAATAACACTTAATGTGGTATAAAATAGAACTAACTTGCTATAAGTTATAACTAACTTGGTATAAATTAGAAGCAACGTGTCATACACTAGAACTGACATGAACTGCGACAGAACTGACATGGTGTAGATTTGAACTAACACGCTACAGAATAGAACTAACATGGTGTACATTAGAACTAACACGCTACAGAATAGAACTAACACTATGCAGATTAGAACTAACACGCTACAGAATAGAACTAACACTGTGCAG
>BQKN01046947.1:0-22661 GCA_022839385.1 Asparagus kiusianus | reverse complement strand
ACTAACACTGTGCAGATTAGAACTAACACGCTACAGAATAGAACTAATATGGTGTAGATTAGAACTAATACGCTACAGAATAGAACTAACATGATGTAGATTAGAACTAACGCGCTACAGAATAGAACTAACATGGTATAGATTAGAACTAACACGCTCCAGAATAGAATTAACATTGTATAATTTAGAGATAGCTTGTTATAAAATAGAACTAACTTGTATAAATTAGAACTAACTTGGCATAAATTAGAACTAACGTGGCATAAAATTAGAACTAACGTGGTATAAAATTAGAACTAACTTGTTATAAAATAGAACTAACTTGGTATAAATTAGATATAATGTGGTATAAAATTAAACTATAACGTGGTATAAAATAGAACTATAACGTGGTATAAATAGAACTAACTTAGTATAAATTAGAACTAACTTGTTATAAAATAGAACTAACTTTGTATATATTAGAACTAATGTGGAGTTCTAATTTTTACCAGCTCGTGTTAGTTCTATTTTATTTAATGTGTTAGTTCTAGTGTTAGTTCTAACAGATATCGTGTTAGTTGTAATTTATTTAAGTCATTAGTTCTACGTAATTGTTGAGTCTAAACGCCATGTTAGTTCTACTTAATGATGTGTTAGTTCTAGCTTCTCCAGTGTTAGTTCTAACTGGTATCGTGTTAGTTCTAATTTATTTAAGTCGTTAGTTCTAGCGTAATTGTTAGGTCTAAACGTCATGTTACTTCTACTTGATGATGTGTTAGTTCTAGCTTCTCCAGTATCAATTCTAACAGGTATCGTGCCAGTTCTAACAGGAGCTCAACTAGAACTAATATAACCACTAGAACTAACGTTTATATTAGAACAAACACTAGCTGGAAGTAGAACTAACATGAAATCAACTAGAACTAACACGAGAACCACCAGAACTAACATGAGCTTAACTAGAACTAACATAGCCACTATAACATGGTATAAACATATTAGTTCTACTTAAAGTTAGTTCTAACATGAATTAGAACTAAGTTAGAACTAACATAAAATAAGTTAGAACTAATATAAAATAAGGTTTACCACTAGACCAAATAGCCTAAAGTATTTATATTAGTTCTACTTAAAATTAGCTCTAACATGAATTAGAACTAAATTAGAACTAAATTAGAACTAACATAAAATAAGTTAGAAATAACATTAAATAACTTAGAACTAACATTAAATAACTTAGAACTAACATGAGTTATTGCTCATGATAGAGTTCAAAAAAGGGCAGGAAATTTCCCTCTATTTTTTTCATCAGATCGCATTAATGGGCGTGACTTTCCATGTAGTTTGTGGACCAGATGTCTAGGGAAGATAAGTGGAGGGGTAATTTCGGGTTTTTTTTTCAAAATACAATCTTTTTTTTTATACTGCTGACGTGGAGGGGCCTTAAAATATTAAATTGTACTTTTTGGGGCTGAATCACATGGGGCAAAATACAAATGGGTGGGTCACATGAACTTTCTATTTTTGGGGCCAGGACACATTTTTCCCAAATATCTAAGAAGCATCAAAGTCACCCATGTTAAGGGTGTTGTCAAAAAGTCCAAGTATCATTAGTAGCCGGAAGGAAAAAATAGTGATAGAGCAGTTCTATAAAGGGTACATTTGGTTTACTGCAAAATGCAGGGGCTGTAACAGCAATAAGAGCATCTCCAACAGCTTCCCTAAAAATTTCTCCAAAATAGAGAATCAAATGTCATATTCCCCAAATTATTTTTGCTCCAACTCCAACAGCTTCCTCATTTTGAAGAATCATGCATTTATTACAATAATAAAAATATTCTACATCTTTGACTAATAAATAATAAATTATTTATTATTTTGAAGAATCCCCATTTTGACCAAATTATTTATTATTATAATGAGGAGATGGAGTTGTTTTTTGTGGGTTGAGCCTAGAAGAACGTGAAAAAGTGCTTCCCCAAATATTTGGAGAATGCTGCAGATTTGGGGAAGGCTCTCTATTTTTTCTCTCCTATCCCCATTTTGGGGAATGAAATGGGGAATCTGTTGGACCAAAAAAAAGCTCAAAATTCTCCAAATTTGAGAATACCAAGAAGATGGGGAAGCTGTTGGAGATGCTCTAACAACTGCATTTGCCAAAAAGTATCCACTTGTAGTGGACAACTCACGCAAAATTGAATGTAAAAGTTGCGACCTTTGTAAGTTGAAAATTAAGGTATAAACTATAAGCAGCCAATGCTCACTTAGCCACTATGAATATTCAACAAAAATCTAACATCCCAAAACTAACATTTGGACACATCTCCAAGTTCAAAATCTTAAACTGAAACCAAGCAAGAGCGAAGGAAACAATAACTAGAACTCAAGATAAAGCAGGTCAGGAACTGAACTGTACACATCTTATTAACATCCACTTTAAACCAATCTAATTACAGTGCCCCTAACAACCAGAGGTCAAAACCTGCGACTTCATACAAGCAGGTCGAGAAAATATAACGAAATGAAAGAATGAAAGAAAGAAGGATTATCAGGCTGTACAGTATGTGATAACATTTTCTATAACCTGATACGTGCGGTAACAAGCTCACTAATGTGGCACACATCACCAGTCCTGGGGCAGGTGATTTCGTTTTCGCTCCCCACAGCCATGCCTAAAAGTGCCTGCGGCATAGTCACATGGAAAAAAGCATGACTCCAATAACTCCTGTCTTCAACTTGGTTGATATATTTGGTGTAAGTTTGAGAAAACTACCATAAAGTATCAAAAATACAGAAAAATACTATGAATTATTTAAGCAAACGTTGCTAAAATTATGTACAGAAGATCTAAACTACCCTCATTTATATCTATCAACCAACAAAGTTCATACCGGTAATATATAAAATATATAAAGTACACAAAGACAATTATTTTGATGAGTATGGCAAAATAATATTAAATAGTTTATCAGCACTTACACATTCTGAATCTCAGACAGCGTTATTGCTCACTAGCTTGAGATTTCATGTTAAAATCACTTCACGATGTATTTACACTCGAGGCTCGTACCATGGTACTATACGCATAACCGTTGGGTAACACAAGCGGCAGGTTCAAATGATCCATAGGCTGTTTGGATATATAACAGATAAGCTTGGAACTGCGATGGTTTGAGAATGGCAATTGTTCTGCCAATTTGCGGAAGCCCGCCTGCGAAAATGGGTCTTCTTTTGGACAGTTCCCGTCACAACAAGATCTTGTGTAAGTTAAAGAAACAAACAGTACTCTTAAGTGATTTTTTCATCCATATAAGTAGCAAGGTAATTTAATGTGTATATGCAAAAAAAAAAAAAAAGTAAATTTCACGAAACCCCGAAGGAGTTTGACCCATATTGAGATAACCCTAAACAAGCTGCGAAATGTCATTAAACCCCAAACTTTTTCAGATAACCCCCCAAAGTTGGGGGTTATCTGAAAATAATGGAAAAATGCAAAAGTTTCAGGGTTAACTGACATTTTTTCTAACATTTTAGAGGTTATCTAAAAATGGGGGACGGGTTTCATGAAATTTATCCAAAAAAAGTACATGTATTATATCCCCCCCCCCCCACCCCCACCCCCCCTCTAACGTGTTGTATAAGGATACAAAGTTTTCAGGATTGTTAATCCCGCTTGGAGATGGATATCCAGCAGCGATTCATTAGTTATACCATACAATCTATGAAATTCTCTCTTGAAATCTTCGACCAAATAGTCCCATTGCTTTTCCAAAAACAAAACCTGAATGAAGAAAGATAGCTCGTATAATCAGAATGTGTTCAACAGCCAAATTAAATTGACGTGACACAAATCTTTACAAACTTAAGTTACCACACAAAACTTCATGCTCATATATATTATTAACTGACCACGTCAAACAAGAATATCACTGATAGTCATTTGTGGTTTTAGATGAATATGTTTGCATCAGTAATATTGGATGAATGCACACCGCTCAACAGAAGAAGGATAAACATGATTTCTTCAATGAAGATTTTGATAGATTAATGCAGGAACATGAAGGAAAATTTATCCCCTAGCACAAGCATGACTGAAGAATATCAGAACTAGTTGATAAAAAGATCCATTGTTTGATTTTGAATAGGGAAAAAAAGACCAGTCACAGGCATCGGTCAATTGACTCATGGAAAGGAGGACAACTCAAGAACAAGTTGTTCAGCAGAAGCAATTGATAATAAAGGTGCATCAAAATAATTTTGGAGCTAGATTGCCCAAACACTTCATCTAGTCTCCCATATCCGTGTCCGTATTCATGTCTGTGTCCGACACTCCTTGGACACTTCTTGAATATACACATACATTTCCAGACGTACTCAATTATATAACACATGTTTTAGACTTTTAGTTCAAAATACTTGTGACACACTACTTGAATGTATAGAGCACACTTCACCTCAAATTCTTCTACTCATTGAACTCGGGGCATGTTCGTTTTAGCACATACCTAGTTCATAAGTATGATTTTAAAGAGTCATATGAGTATCTAGTTCAATAAGAGCAGTTTTTCAATTCATAATCTACTTGATAAAAGAAATATAAATATGGTACAAAGATGTTAGTTCTCATAACATGTGAATGAAAAATAATATCGGTTTCATGTAAATTATTAATTTTAAGATGTATGTATACAGCCGTGTCCTCATATCCTAACTTTTAACAATTTTGCCATCTCCCGTATCTGCACCCATGTTCGTGTCTGTGTCCCCACCTGTATCCATGTAACATAGTTTGGGAACACAGGAACATACAGATGGTTTTAGAATCAAATTTTAGTCTGTCCAATTAGCAGCATTTCGTTTGAATTAGTAACAAAAGGATTTGGATAGTAACCTATTGACAGATCCCTGAATTCTCTTTGGTTAATATAAATACAGAAATTTATCGATAGTTAGGAACTTTTATGGATTATTTGTGAAATGTATTTAAATATTAATGTCGGAGCATCCTTGAAACAACCAGTTTGCAAGAGAAGCATAATATTTTCAAGAACAATCTGGCCTCTTTCTATACTATAAATACACACACATTCAAACAAGAAACAAAGCAATAAAGCTAATAACTGTTGACCAGATAATGGGGCCTATAACAAGAAAAATGGAAAATGGTAGCACACAAATTTCAGCATCCAAATGACAAAATAAATAAGACCTAACCACTTAGACTGCACATAGACCCCGTGTACTATCCTTGTTAGAAACTTACTACTCTTGTCGTTTCATTGTCCAGAAAGAGCTCCAGGGTAAAAAAAATATTTAAAACTCTTTACCCTCAGATAGACTCACTAATTTGACCAAGGTGCAATATCTACCAAATATTAACCGAAGGAAAGAAACTGAAAAAAAAAACTAACCCAGTGGTCTATCTAGAACAATGAAATTAAAAGGGTAGTAGCTGCAAAACAGCAAAACTACAGGGGGTCTATGGGCAATTAGCCCTATTTAATGGTAGCAGAAGATATGGTTAATCTGTATGCATTAGCACACAATGAATATGTAAAACAGATTGTAGTTAAAAACCTACCTTGTATGTCTCACATTCAGTACTGACACTAAAAGCAAAGGCTCCCATGACATGTTCTAGCTCTTCCCTAAATGTAGCTCCCCAGCGCGCAAGGTAATTTTGAGCATAATCAACAGCCAGACTGAGGTTGTCAACTCGCAACAATTCTATAAACTCCTGACGCCTCAAGTGGAGCTCAAATTTACTCTGCAGCATACAAGTTGCATGAAGTGTTAAGTGATAGAAAATTATTTAAGCTTGCTCAAATGGGATAAATAGAATAGCGGAATAAATAAAAAAAACAGGTTCACCCATATTTATTCACTTTACAACCTCCAAAAAGTTACACTGGGAAATACTAAACAAAATGTATATCCTTCTATTGAAAAATCACAGAAAAACAAAAATAAGAAGGGAGATACAGGAAAAGAATGGCATGTCATAATAAGCTAACACTAACAGAGAAAATAGGAGCTGCCTGCTAAGAGCCAATATCAATATATATGTTGATGATTGCATATTTAGTGGAATTTATTACCTCATACCAGTTTCCCGGAAGACATCAAAGTTGACTATTCTGGTCTCAGTTTATACTCACTCAGATTACCACTGAAATTTCCACTAAAATGTTACCTCTTCCCACCCAAGGCTTTTCATGACAAGTGCATGTGCATGTGTGTTGGCACACATGCTTGTAAGTATAATTCATTAAGTATTGTTATGAATCAGAAAGTCCCTGGATTCTCGAAAAGTGCGCGCACTTTCACTCAATGACTTATTCACACACCAAAAGCATAAGGAAAGAGAAAGAATACATTTCACCTCTTTAATAACAATAGATTATCAAGGCCCGCTCAGTCACTCCCTCTCTAACATTCACCAAAACGAAAACAGAAAGGAAAGAAAATTTCTGAGGCCTTACAGAAAAGGAAAGGAAGGAAGAAAAAGGAACTATAAACTATTAGATCAGGACATGTTTTCCCTAGGATATTCTCTCAACTCTTCAAGTGCATGCTCGCACTATCTTACCACAAGCTTCCTAGCGCATAAAGTAGAAGATGGTAATACACATAATAACAGCTTCAACATGCATTAAAAGATGAAAATAAAACAAAAACCACTTAGTCAACATACCTTGAATTTGTTCAACTTGAGCCTGTTCTCTGCACACCAAGCTAAAGCAGGAGATATTTCCTTATTATGAAGAAAATCAATTATCTCTTTTGCCTCGAGAAAGACATCAATGTCAACAAGGTCCTATAATAAAGGGATTAACAAGTTCTTGTTACCTTAAGCAATTGATAACAAGGCTGATTATAATACAGCAAGAAAGTTTATGATAATTGGATGATACGCAAAAGTGATCAAATTAGTTATTAGAACAAACAGGTAACGTGGTGTGCTTATTGCAGAATCACGTCAAAGAAAATAAGAAGAGCGCTTACTAGTGTTTTATCTAGTGAAACCATTTCATACTCAGTTACACCTATAGGAAATCTCAAAGCTTCTATCAGCAAACTCTCTTTGTTTCTATTGAAATGCTTCTAATTTTTAGATCGATTTTTAGAAAAGCTAAATCATGAGCGCAAAAAGGCATTAACTGACAAGGGCTTATTTAGTGCTGTGGTTAGAGGGTCAGCTACAAACACTAAAAGAACTGAAAGTCTTTTTCAAAAGCTGTAGATTGAAGACAATCACCAGATTAAGATCTTTCTTAATTTAAGGCAGAGTGCTGCCAAGGCCAAGAGGGTCAAACCTAGACAATTTGCGGCAAGGCAAACGATCTCTCTTCCAATGAGTTTTTTTCATCAGACATATTATTCATTACTCAAGATCAGCCATAAAATTCAGGGGATCTTAAGTCCATTATAGTTCTCCGTTTTTCGATATGTTCCTAATTTACCATGGCAGACACAACCTCAAGAGATGGAAAAAAAAAACTCGTGAAACTACCACATCTATGACAACATTGTCATTAGCATTTTATATCCACCTCAGTTGAATTCAATGAAGAATTTTTTTTTGATGGTGCTATAAAAGAAGTGAGTTATCCTAAAATCATATTTGCATTATGTAAATGAAGCAACTCATAGAAAATCTTTGGCCATATTGATATTAAGCATCAAATTCATACTACAAGTCTTTCACTACATAGCTTGTCTTAGAAATTCCTAAAGGTAAAAAAGCTTACCTGTATATTGTAAGTTTCTGCCAGTTTAGTGGCAAAAACAATGTCACACTTGCGCAAGAAGTAGTCAACAAGGATTCGCTTCAACTTCATATCATTCCACTCCTTCAGATTACCTACACTTGCAGTTACTAGGTGGTCTAATCTAGTTCGGCATCTTTGTAGCTGTAAGGTCTCGATCTCATTATGTTCTTCTAACTGATCCAAAACAAAAACGTACAAATCAGATAATAATGAAATATTAGCAAGTTCGAAAAATTGATCAGTAGAACGTTCAAACATGAAGTATGTTAAGAAATACAATACAGGCATTTGTATCAAAATCCTCTTTTTAATCACAGTTGCGAGTTCAGATTCTTGTCCTTGCAGGAAAATCAAGAAATATGAAATTTTGATAGGGCTGATATAGGGCTGTATTCTCCTATGTCTCTTACAAATTTCTTGGTTTTGAAATATAAAAATCAAGAAAATCAAGAAATATCCTCAAGTACTACAAAAATCCTAAATTTGTGATTTTCTTGGCAATTAAAGAATCTTAAGCACCAGATAGACAGACCCAATCTTAAGCATCTACTGTTCGTGTTTCAATAACCTCCAAGATTTGCAGCTTTTTACAGTAAAATCCTAATAACTTTCAAAATTGTACTACACCCAATAACTTTTGGAACTGCATAACCGCATTTTGCGGAAAACCCCCAAAAATGAGAACCAAAAAACAACATAAAAGAGCATTTTGAATTTGTTGGGGGTTTAGTGTAATTTACCTAAAACATACTAGGTGTTTCTACAAAATGCTAAAAGGTCTTGGGGGTTAGTGTTATTTACCCATATTCTATCATTGGTTTTTTACTTTTTAAAAAAAAACTTAATAGATGAGAATTTTTTGATTCCCTGTAGTTCACTCTTCTAAAATCCTGGAAAAATCAAGGACTGAGATATCGATTCCTGACCCTGAGTTTGAGACCTCGGAGCTTCGAAACTGCCGCCGTCAAGTTCGTCACCGCCTGATCGCCCGACATTTCGGCCGGTACCGCAGAGATGACGGCCGAAACTTCGTTCTTGGCGATTCGGTGGTTGTTTCGGACCGTCCTTTTGAATTGCTCGAAGGGGACTTTCAAGAACTGGTACTCTAGACTCTGCGACTCGGCGAGTCTTCTGAGCTTCAGAAGTTGTGCTGCTTCTGCCGCCGCCGCGGAGTGGCGAGTCTTCTGAGCTTCAGAAGTTGTGCTGCTTCTGCCGCCTTCGCCTCCGCGGCGGCGTAGGCGGAGACGGAGGAGAAGGCGGAGGAGGAGGAGCTGGACTCCGTAGAATCTTGGGTTACGGGAATTGATGGCATTGGAGAATTCTTCGGACGGCGGGAATGAGTTCGGGATTTCGATGAGGTTTTGGGTTTTCTTTCTTGGGAAAATTGTGTCCAGGCCAGTGGGAACTTCATGTGACAAGCCCCCTCGTATTTCGGCTCATGTGTATTAGCAATGAAGACTAATGTTTGAAGCCCCCTCCACGTCAGCGTTGTACAAAAGCAGATTGTATTTTTCAAAAAAGGCGATACTGCCCTTCTCCTTCTTCCCCAGACGAGGCGCCGTCCCTTAACAGTAGACACTCCTCTTTAATGCGATAAGATGGAAGAAATTGAGGGAAATTCCCCCCCTTTTTTCCCATCATGAGCAATAACTATTTAGTTATCCATTACTTCTCCTCAGACCAAAATTCTCTCCTTTACTCGCGCCATTAATCTTACCTTCTCTTCAAAATGGCTGAGAAGGACATCATTTGCATTGTCTCTTCGGGGTACAAAGCGGTATTTTTGAAGATTAACTCCTCAACCACCATCATGGATCTCAAATTTGATGTGGCAGAGAGGTTAGGTATTCCATATGAGTCATTAATTCTGTCATACGAAGATGAAACAGCTGGAAGCTTGAAATTTCCTATTGAGAACGAGGGGGACATGATGTCTATGGTGGAGCATTGCCACAATCTTGGACTGAAAGAGGTTCACATGAAAGCTTTTAAAGAAGCTGATGATTTGCAGAATATACACTGCAATGAGCGAGTCCAACCTTGTAAAGAGCAAGTCCCACAAGACATGTAGGTTAACTGCGAAGTAAACGAACGCTAGTGCTAATCGTCTTCTTTTTGTCTATGTTGAATGTTAAACTGGATTTCAGATGCATTTCAACAATATGTTAGTTGTAATCGTTGACCTGTTAGTTCTAATCAACGTGTTGTTGCTGAACGGGTTTTTGTTAGTTCTAATGGCTATTTTGTTAGTTCTAATCGCTATTTTGTTAGTTCTAATGGCTATTTTGTTAGTTATAATCGCTATTTTGTTAGTTCTACACGATTGCATGCATCTTAGTTTTACACGATTGCATGCATGTTAGTTCTATTAATACATATAGGGGTTTCTGTTAGTTCTAGTAGCTATTTTGTTACTTCTACACGATTGTATGTTAGTTCTATCACCAGTTCCATATGGGGTAGAGCTACTCTAAAGCGTGTTAGACCTATCAACACTTTTATTTGTGTAGTTTATGATTAACTAATTTCCTGTTGTTAATATTTGTAGCGCTTCCAGAAGTCTAAACTCGAAAAGTATAGACTGTGGCCCGCCGGAGTTGTCGTCCACAACTGTTGCAGATAAGAATCCCAATGACATTCCTTCAAGAGATAATGTTATGATGATTGATGACATGATTAGCAGATCTGAGAGGATTCCTGCTTGGTGGCACACTGCGTTAACTGGGGAGGGGCAACGTTTTGAAAGTGCGAAGGAGTTAAGATTGACCTTGCTATACTACTCCATGGCCAAAAAATTCGAATATGAGTTTGTGAAGAATGAACCAAAGCGTATTCGAGTTTTTTGCCGGTTTAAGGTAGCCAAAAATTACCCATGGATGTTATTTGCCTCTCCGCCGAAAAATGATAATAGACTTGAAATAAAAAGGTTCGTGGACATTCACAACTGTGGACAACATGCCAATAATGCAGGTCAATCTAGAGCCTCTTGTCATTTCATTGCTACCCAATTACAACCCACGTTGAAGGTACGTCCGGATATACGACCTATTGACGTTCAGAAGGAGTTTCTAAGTTCATATGGGATTAGGGTTGAATATAGTAAGATTTGGTGGGGTAAAGAAAGAGCTCAAGAGCGATTATATGGTGATGCTTATGAGTCCTACGAACAATTGAGATGGTAAATCAGAAGATCATTGTTTTCAGCAAAAGTTGAGTTTGTTGTCGAATTCATTGTCTCTTCAGTCGATTACAATAATTCGAAGAAAACAGCCTTTTTATAAGACTCTTTTACACAACAAAAGGAAAATTACAACTCTTGAGAAAATAAACGCAGGATCGTTGTTTGGATCACTGCTTTTGTGGGTTCTTTGCCTGTGCCGGGAACGCTTTGGTTCGTGGACCACCGAATCACAGATCGTGAAGAGGGGGGGGGGGTTTATGATTCTGACTTCGTTTATCGAAGCGAGAATTTGAAACGATATCTTATCAAAGTAAGATAGTCGTTCTTCTTGAAATCAAGTCAAAGCCTGAATGTCAAGGGATTGCTCCAAGAACTTAGATCTCTGCTCTCTCTGCTCTGGAATGCTCTAACAAATACTCGATCCTCGTCAGAAGTGACCCTAGGGGGGTATTTATAGCCTCCGGGGTCTGTAACTGTAAAAACTTAACGAAACAGCAAGTTAGCTGGCGAGACAGTGTTTGCTGTCTCGCTAGTCGAGACAGTATTTGCTGTCTCGCCCAGCGAGACAGTAAATATGCTATCTCGCCCAGTGAGACAGTAAAAGACTGTCTCGCGAAACGAATGTTCCTGGCAGTTTTAATTGTAACTGCCTCCCCACGTTTCAAACTCCGTTATTTTGGCAGTTATTCACGTGATTTTCGCCCACGTTGTTTCCCACGTCCCTTGGCAGTTAATGGACACGTGTGTGGTGGTTTTCAAGGTGGTTATTGACCATTTCAACACTGTCTCGCTGGCGAGACAGCAAACACTGTCTCGCTGGCGAGACAGTTCATATCTGTCAGTTTTGGGTGATTTTCCCAGTTTTGAGTGATTTTCTATGTTTGGATATCTATTAGCATTTTTTGACGCCTACAGATACCCCCTCCAAAGTATTCCAGACGTATTCTTTTATAGAAGAGTCTGGGATGCTTTGGATAAGATAGGTTTTACTTACGATCCCTTCAATGCTTGGTTGAGTAGATCATGTAGCAGGACCTGCAAATGGCTTCAACCCTTGACCTCTTCTGTCTTTAGTCTATTCAGTTCTTTGTAGAATAGCTAATGTTCTCCCGGCGTCGCATTTATCGCTTGACCGTTGTCGAGATCTTGAATCGAAGCGGGTATTTGTTCTTGTAGGTTCAGCTTTTGTCATTGAATTGACACATTCACTGAGAGCTCAACAGGTTATCCTTAAGAATATTCAGATTAATATTCTCCAGGAACTTCCTATTGGGTGTGGGAAACAGTTTACACTCGTGTACCCATTGGAGTATCCATCCGTATCACATTTGGCTTTTGACTAAGAGAATGCCTGCCGTCTCATGCCGCGAGACAGTGTTTATTGTCTCACTGTGGGAAACAGTGTTTGCTGGCTCGCGACGTGAGACAGCTCCCCAGTATTTGCTGTCTCGCACGGAGAGACAGTATTTGCTGTCTCGCCAGCGAGACAGTATTTGCTGTCTCGCCAGCGAGACAGTATTTATTGTCTTGCTTAGAGAGACAGTATTTTCTGTCTCGCTCAGCGAGACACGGGGTATAAAATCGGGGACTTAGGGTTTTTAGGGCTTTTTCACGTCGGTTTTGCAGCGATTTTGGGGCGATTCTTGGGCGATTTTCGAGCGATTTTCGACCAGTTCTTCATCTCTTCTTCTTCTCTTTGTTTCTGATTTGTGTGGTGCTTCGTTTGGAGGGGATTTAACTCGGATTTCAAAGGTCTGTTCGCCCCTCTTTCTTCAAAACACTAATTTTCTTTAACTGTAATATTATATGCATTGTTCCGGCAGTATTGACCCTATTTTTTGTCGATTTCATGCTCAAAATGTTGACCTTTCTTGTTGGATTTTACTGTAGCTCATATATCCATCATGTCGCCACGTAGATCTCGCGCTTCTCGGGGTCGTTCGACTGCCCAGTCTCCTGAGGGGGCTGTTCCCGTCGCCGCTTCACATGGGGGTACGTTTCTTTCATCCTTTCACAAATTTGAATACTGTATGTCATCATTTTCTTGCATAAATATCTGAATTTGTATGCAGATCCTCGTTTGTATCCTTTGAGATACCCTCGAAAAGAGCTGGCATCCTCCTTTGAGGGGATCGACGCTTAAAAGTGTTCGTTTTGCTTGGACAAAACACACTTCAAAGTACACAGGGGCGATTTCATATTATCCCACATGTGTTGAAAGGTTTTGATATGCCTTTATAATGCCCGTGCATAGTAACGCATATCTCCTTCATACATGTGGTAGATGAGAAATCGTCACACCTGTTATGAAATAGCGACTATATCTTATAGAATAAGGTATATCGCTTCCTCTATAATTTTAGGACTATTCTTACACAATTTATGCGTATCTCTTTTATCAGTCCATTTTCCCTCCACTGCCTTTCCTACTGATGCGGTTACGGGTCAGAGCAGCGCCACTCGTTCTTATTATGAGGGGCTCCCGTTAATTGAATCCTCTCCCCAGTTCAAATCTGACTATGGTGAAGAGGCTAGAGAATTGATCCGGCGGGGTAGTTGTCGTGTTCTACGACGGTTAATCACGGATACTCCCTTGATTTCAGAACAAGACCCGAATCAATGTATAAGGAAGCCGGATTTCTTGTTTGGTGATTCGATGAAGGATCCGGAGGTCGCATTCTGTAAGCCTGCACAGTGGTTGCATGAGAGCGGCTCGTTATTTCTATATTTGCCTTGGATTCCTCGAGAACACTCGCTCTTACAGTTCAGGAATTTATCCGTTAACCGTGAAATGTTCTGGAGATTAACTAAAAATCATGAGCGCATTCACTGTGGATTTATTAGGAAAGAGGCTACTCCTGGTTCCAGCGAAAGAGCTTCTGTACGAGGGCTTCGTCCAGGTGTCTTAGGCCAAGATAATATACCTCAGAACGAGACGACAGCGCAGGCCAACACCGTGAAGAACCGATTAGCGGCAATGGGAAAAGTCTTACCCAGAGAGATTTTTAGATGTTATGGATGGGTACATTATTTTGGAGACAAGTGGTGGTGGACCAGAATGACCCGCTATGTGCTGAATCGCTGGGGGCGAGAGTTAGCAGAATTAGGGTTGGCAGCCCCGATCCGTGCTACTATGAGTGGTCTGCAGATTAGTGTAGGTCATTTTCTCTGTTTGTTCGAGATCTACAACCCGGACACCAACACATTCTTTACCAATAATGGGGAGCTCGGACTACCACTGCATGAAATGATGAAGGTGTCTGGTTTGCCGATGGGCGACGTTCCATACCAAGAGTTCTTCCCAACCACCAATCAGCTGAATAAGATGAAAGATCGGTCAGCTGTGACTCATGATATTTTATGGGAATTGACCTGTCACTATCACATAGCCATGGCCGAGATGGAGATTAAATCTAGAAAGAAATCTCCCCAAATTAGCTTAAAACAGTTCGCCGATTATCTGTTCAAGAACTTGGACAACCGCCCGGAAGATGTACGTGGATTATCTCCTTTGAACCCGGGTGAAATCAATCGGCTGTTGGAGAAAACAAATGCACAGACTTACACCTCTCATTCAGAAGACGGATTTCCATATGGTACTAAATTCCGTTCTTATCTGTGGCAAGCCGGTGTTCCGATTAGCCCTACTGCTCTGCTGGCTGGTTTCCTGGCTATATGGCTAAAGAGGTGCGTAGTTCCCCACCAGTCCTCTGATGCGATGCCAATGGAAGTATTGTATCCAGCCGTTCAGCTAGCTACAGGTCGCAAATTATCCTTACTTTCCGCTATGGTGGCTGCTATTCACAGTGGATTACGGCAATTAATCACTGTGTTTACACAAGAGAAAAAGAAACCTTCCGCCAGTCTATCAGTTCCGAAGCTGGAGTTGCCCTATACTTATCTAATGGCTTGGTTAGTACTTCACCGGCCGGATTTAATGGAAGCTCCTAGGGTGGTAGATCCCAGCCTTCCTCTGTTACAGAATCTTGAAGCTTGCAAATGGATCAAACATCGAGAGCCGGATATAACAAGGAAGTTCAAAATTCACAAGTGTTGGGAATTCTTCCCCTGCTTCCCTCGGTTCTCCGGTACCTATAACACCACTTTATTGGATGCCGAAGATCCAAGGCAGAATCGCACCATCTTGGATGTCGGTTGCTTCAGATGGTTGATAAACATTCGACCTGGCTATTTGTTGTTTAGGGTAAAAGACGTTTGTCATATTGAACCCTATCTTCCATGTCGATTTGCTCGTCAATTCGGCTACAACCAGATATACGTCGGCAACCCGAACCGCCACCTTAACTTTCGAGGAGGACTTATTGATGGAGCGAGAGCCTGGTTTTGGAGCATTGCCGGCTGCACAAACGCCGAGTTTGATCTTCCTCTGGAAACACCACCTCTGCGGACGACTTTTCTATTTTGCAAGTGGTTGCTTGCTGCCAACATCGTCACCCGGTACGGGGGAAGGTCGGAACCAGAAGAAGAGACAGCCCCGCGGCGCTCAAGCAGAGCGACACGTGAAGTTATGACTTCACCCCAAAAGAAAGAGGCTGCTGAATCATCGAGGAAGGGAAAAGAACCGACTCGCTCAGCTGGTAGTGAAGAAGAATTTGACTCTGAGGAGACGGAGACTTTCGAGGAGGCGGGTGAGACTAGCTCAAGTTCTGATGAAAGAGCGGGTCTTCCTGATTCTTTCTTTGAGAAGGGACTTGTGCGCCCGTCTGCTGCGCCTGCTCAACCACCAGATGCTCCGAGAAAAAGGAAAGAAAGAGTCGTTATGACTTACCCGAACAAGATGACGGTGGAAGTCCTCAGCGGGGATGAAGAAGATGAGGAAGATACGGTGCCTCTTGCTCTTCGGCAAAGATCTCGACCTTCCGCTCAAGCTCAAACTCAAGCTTCTCCCAGAGCTGAATTACGTACTAAACATCGTCATGAAGGGTCTGGAGTTAGGGATGAAGCGCGTCCATCAAAAAGACAGAAGAAATCCGCCTCCAAACCACGTGTTCATCTTCCGGCTGTAGAGGAGATGTCTGATCACAGTGCTTCTTCAGATGAGCAAGGTAACTATTTGTCTTTATCACTTTTACACTTCTTAACGCTCAAACTTATTTCATGTTCAACTTCTGTAGGGAGTCGAGAAGAAGGAGAACTGCCTCATGATGCTGCTTCTCCCGGAGATATGGAAACTGAAGAGACCAGCTTTGTCCAACAAATGCAGGATGCTTTGAAAGAAGGACCAGCTAGTGTTCCACCAACTCCTGACATTAATCCATCAGCTACGGACACAGGTACTGATCTTTCTCCTCTCGGAAAAGAAATTCGAGAAATGAATGAGTCGGAGCGTGTGCCTCCTTTAATGACTTGTGCGCTTTGTCTCCTTTTAGTTAAACTAAAAGAAGTGGGTGCAAGTAGTGAAGCTCCCGAACTTGCCCCGACAAACGAAGGTAGAACTAATCTTCATCTTGGGCAAACTTGTCTGAATTCACCTGTTACTTACGATTCAATGGTCCCTGTAGATGTCGTAATGAACAAACCAACAGAAGGAGAAATCACCCACACCCCTAAAATCGACGACTTCATCGATTTCGACTATAATGTTTTAGAGGGCGATCATCAAGAAATCTCTGATTTGTTGTTTGGGAAAGCCACTGGTGCGGCCACGAAATCAGCGGTCGGCATTGGTTTAACAGAAGCAGGTCCTTCTAAGAGTAAGGCTTCTGTTCTGCAAACTCCTCATCTTATATATATATTTTTACTTGACTGATTGTTTAAGTATTTGGATTATAGGACCAGTTGCCAGAACTGATACTGCTATAGTCACTGGAACCGATCATCAGCCTGAGGGTCATGACTATTCATCATGGGCAGGGACCGAAATTGGTTTTTAATCATATATTCCGGAATCCCAACCTACTACTCCTGCAGATTCTATGATGATAGAGGTGAATGTCACCCCCCAAATTAGTCCAGTTGCTTCAAAAGCAAGACCAACTGAAGAAGTTGGTACGTCGGCTGATGTTATACTTGGAATTGGTGAGTTCCACTCCTCATCCGTGTTAAATTTCTGTTTAACACCCCATTATGCTCATTGCGATCTTTTTGTTTGTAGGATCTTCCCCTGAGAAAATTCTCAATTTGAACCCACAATCCTCTGAGGTTGAAATTAAAGGATCTTCTGACGTAGCTGGTGCATCAAAAACTACTATTCTTGAACCAGCTTCGACTGTTCAAGAGACCAGCCTACCCCCAGTGAACATGCAGAGTCCTACTGAAGGTTTATCTATTGCTTGGCATACTCCCGGTTGCTGTTATGCATGTACACATATATCTTATACTGATTTATTCGTCCTTATCGCAGCTTCTTCTACCTCACTATCAGCCCGCATCCAAGAATTATTGGCCGACGAGGATCCGGAAAAAGCCGTCATTTGCTCCGATCTTCTTGGTTTCGTCCATTTTTAGAACTCTATGGTCGATCGCATTCTCTCAAAAGGCTCACCTTTTGAGAGCTTTAAGAAACCGTTTGATCGTTATATGTCGGGCATCCGAGATGAAGGATATAACGATTTAGCCGATTCGATCAGCGTTTATTTAGTTGAGCTGAAGCAACATGTTGAATTCCTGGAGGATCTTCGCACAAAAGGCGTACCCTCCTACATCGCTTCTCATATGGGCTTCAAGTTGCAAGCATGGCACGATTCCCAGAAATCAGCTAACTCCGAACTTCAAAAACTAAGAGCCCACAGTCATCGACTCAGGGTACATGTCGCCAAGAGGTTACAGGTTAAGGTCGATCTAAAACGGGATTTAGAGTCGAACCAAGCTGAGATAGACCGTTTAGAAGAACAACTTGCAAACGCCAAGAATGCTCGTGAAATTGAAATCTGAGTTGACGAAGACAACTCAAATTGAAGAAAACCTGTACCAACAATTGGATATTCAGGATAAGAGGCTTGCTGAGAAGGAACAAGAGGTTGCCGAACTTCAGAGTGTTGACGAAGAAGCCTTCAAAGTTAAACTGACCGCTGAGCTTGAACAAGCCTACACGATAGAGCTTTCAAAATTAGCAGATCAAATTCGTCAGCATAAATTTTTGTAATTGAAGAACATGTATACTTTTTTTTGTTTGAACATTTTCAATCAATATAATGAACTCTTTTGCTCACTGAGATTTTATTATGATTACTCATTCTTGTTTAGAATAAATAATCATAATACTTATAGGATTTTTGGCAAATCATCAGCCATCAACGGATTTGATATGCCTTTACCGACACCGTTTGAATCGGGCTAGTATGTGAATTATTTAAGTCCGTTTCACATATAACGTTGGGCTAAAAGACTTAAACTCTTTTAGATTTTAAACTACAACATTGAATGTGTAGGCTACATGTGTTAGATGTAGGCTTATCTCTAATAAGGGATAGAGATAACATCCCCCATGCGTGAATGACATGGATCTTAAAGTGTAGATAGATTACGTTCTCTTTGTACGAAAACGAACCTAAGCTTGTGAAGAGAGAACTTGGATATTCCAGTTCAGAGTCTCTTGTTTGTTGGTAGAGAAAAAACCCAGAATTGGAAAGGAATAATTTCATATTCCATTTCCTTGTCTCTTGTTTGTTGGTAGAGATAAACCCAGAATTGGAGAGGAATAATTTTATATTCCGTCTCCTGGTCTCTTGTTTGTTGGTAGAGATAAACCCAGAATTGGAGAGGAAAGATTTTATATTCTATCTCCTGGTCTCTTGTTTGTTGGTAGAGATAAACCCAGAATTGGAGAGGAAGAATTTTATATTCTATCTCCTGATACAAAGGAAACTCAAAGTGGGATCTCCACTTAAGGAATCCGGATTGGTTTGAATAACCCTAACTGTCATAAGGTTTGATTATTCAGTTTGTGAACCTCTCGTTCATGGAACGAATCGAGAGGGGATTTTGATTGTGGTCCTAACTGTAGGAAGATTTGACCAAGTGGGGGTTCTGAGATGATCCTAACTGTTTAAAGGTTTGATCACTCAATTTGTGGACCTCTCGTTCATGGAACGAATCGAGAGGGGATTTTGGCTTTGGTCCTAACTGTAGGAAGGTTTGACCAAAAGAAGAATAGGAGTAGGGTACAAATAACAATGAGTTTGTTGATTTGCACGAACTACTCGGTGGGAAATTTTGATATTAAACATAAGAATTCAACATGAAATAACTTGTCGACTGATACAGACCGATGACTTTTGGTCGATCTGCTCAGTGAGGGTTTCATGGTGCGGGGTTACGAATCATCGAGTTTCCCCTTCCATGATCATATTACAGGGTTTTGTGAGGAAAGATTAACTGTCATTAAATCTCATCTCAACAAAAGTAGTAAGAGGGTCTTAATTATTTTCATCATAATTAAGAATGGATTATTCACATGATCATTTTCCATTGAGAATAATCAACTAATACCGGGTTATCCTGAAATATCCTGTATAGGATTTTCTAGGAATTTCCCGTTTTACATAGGTTATCCCGAACGTATTATGGGTAATACTTTTTCAGGAACTTCCCATTTATTGGCATCATCAATTTGTTACCATCCTGAGTGACCAGGCGGTATGCACCATTTGAATAGACTGTTTCTATCACAAACGGTCCTTCCCATTTAGGTTCAAATTTTCCTTTTCTTTTTTTAGAAGTGAGAATCATAGGTCTTCGGACGGCAAGAACTAGATCACCTTCTTTAAAACTTCGTCGTCGGACCCTTTTATCAAAAGTCCGGGAAATTCTAGCTTGATAAAACTCGATCTGTTGTTGAGCCTCCAAGCGCTTCTCATCTAACATCTCTAACTCCTCGAGACGTTTCTGATGATGTTCTTCCATCGTCATTCCCGTTGTGAGAGCGATGCGGAGAGAAGGAATTTGTATTTCCAGTGGCAGAACAGCTTCACATCCATATGTTAAGGCATATGGGGTTGTTCCGGTTGGTGTACGGACAGTTGTGCGATAAGCCCACAGGGCTTCGCCGAGTTTGTCGTCCCAATCTCGTTTATTGGTTTTCACCAATTTTGCCAGAATTTTGATGATGGTTTTGTTAAAGGCTTCGGCCAATCCGTTAGCTGTGGGATTATAAGCTGTCGATGAAACGTCCTTAATCCCAAATTTACTGCAGAATTTGATGAATGCGTTGTTGACGAACTGAGGGCCATTATCGTGCACTATTCGCCTTAGAACACCATACCGATATATGATATGATGTTTGATAAATTTGATAACATCACTCGTCTTTACTTCTCTAAGTGGAATTGCTTCTACCCATTTCGAGAAGTAATCGGTGATTGCCAGGATGAAACGGTCCCCTTTAACCGAAGGCGGAAAAATAGGACCTACTATATCCATTCCCCAAGTTTCAAATGGCCATGATGTTGCCGATGGGTGTAAATACTCCGGCGGCTGGTGCATATAATTTGCATGTAACTAGCACACTTCACATAGTCGTGCATAGTCGACTGCATCTTTTACCATAGTTGGCCAGTAATACCCGATTCTTCTAAGTCGGTCACAGAGTTTAGGACCAGGCTGATGCGCACCGCATATCCCATCATGCGCCTCTTTGAGTGCTTGTTCCGCTTCTTTGCCAGATAAGCAGCGGAGTAGAAGACCATCGTACGATCGTCGATACAACATTTGCGCCGTGGCGTTGTAGTAAAATCTCGGTGCTCTTCGCCGAATCGATTCTCTTTCTCTTACATCTTCAGGCAATATACCATGTAGGACGTAATCGATAATGGGAAAACGCCAATCTCGAACTTCGGGTTCAACTCCTGTTGAGTATGTTTCCTTAGCGTTCGAATCGTAGATTGGAACAATCAGCTGATGTGTTCTCACTGTAATTAACTGCTCTGTTTCGGGAGGTTGAGCCAATGATACTGACAATGCCGCCAATGCGTCTGCATACGCATTTTGGAGACGTGGAACGTACTCTATGAAAAATCCTTCAAACGAGTTTGCCATCTCAATGGCCACCTGGTGGTATGGAATCAGGTCTTGACTTCTGACTTCATACTCTCCTCGTATTTGATTAACTACCAGTTGAGAATCCCCAAAAGCTTTAAGGTATTCGACCCCCAGCTCTTTGGAAAATTGAGTCCAATTATTAACGCGTTGTACTCGGCCACATTATTAGAACATGATCCGGTCAACGAGTATGCTCTAGGCAGGACATGCTTTTCCGGGGAAACTAAAACGACCCCTACTCCTGAGGAGATTTTAGAACATCCGGGTGCACTTGCCACATTAGTTGCACGGGAAGCCCCATCGAAGTACAACTGCCACACTTGTCGATGTGAGGTAGTATTAACTTCGTGAGTTTTATCTGGCAGATCGTCGTATAATTCGACTATATCCTTCGTAGGATTTTCCGCTAGAAGATCGTAAATAGCTCGTCCTTTAACTGATTTTTGTTGCTTAAAGTACAAGTCATATTGCGATAAGAGTAGAGCCCACCTGGCTAAACGCCAATTCATGGATGCCGGTTGGGTCATGAATACTCGGATAGGGTTTATGTTGGAAATAACATAAATGGTCTGTCCGACTAAGTAATGTCGCATCTTCTGGACTGCAAATACCAATGCAAGGCATTCTTTCTCGATCATTGGATAACGAGATTCAGCTCCTACCAATGTGCGACTCAGATAATATACCACTTGTTCGTGACCGTTATCGTCGTCTTGTGCAAGTAATGCACTTAACGAATGGCTCGTCGCTTTGACATAAATCAAAAACGGTCTGCCCGATTTCGGTGCAACGAGAATAGGTGGGTTCGCTAGATATGCTTTAATATCCTCGAACGCCTTTTGGCATGCTTCATCCCAAATGAACGACACGCCTTTCTTCGTGAGTTTAGAGAACGGTTGACATTTTTTGGACAGATTTGATATAAACCGACGGATATATGCCAATCGACCCTGCAATCCTCTAAGTTCTTTAAGATTTCTCGGGGGTTGCAGCTCATGTATCGCCTTCACTTTATCAGGATCGATATGAATACCCTTTGTGGTGACGACGAATCCAAGAAACTTACCGCTCGACATTTCAAGGAAGGATTTAGTCGGGTTCATTTTTAACTGGTGGGTCCTCATAAGATCAAACATTGTCTTCAAATCCCTAATGTGGTCGTTTTTATCGCGGCTTTTAACCACCAGATCATCAACGTAGCATTCGACGGTCTTCCGTAGATGTTCTTGAAAGATCTTCGTCATGGCTCGTTGGTACGTAGCACCAGCGTTCTTCAATCCGAACGACATAACAGTATAACAGAATACACCAAGGGGTGTTCTGAAAGCTGTATGCTTTTCATCATCCGGATGCATCTTAATCTGATTATATCCCGAGAATCCATCCATAAATGACATCCTTTCAAACCCGCACGTATTGTCAATGATGACGTCTGTAATGGGCAGAGGAAAATCGTCTTTAGGACAGGCGGTATTTGTTCATGCGGGAAATTGCGTTATTCTTCATTAATGATTCTGTTACAACTTTGACAACAACTTTATGCGTTTACAAAGAGATCCGGTCTTTTTATAAGATCCGGTTTACAACAAAATCAAAATAAAGAAATAAAAATTACAACTTTCCTTGAACAAATCACGAGTTTCCTGTTTTACGGTCCCTCGCTTTGTGGGGTTCTTCGCCTGTGCCGGGGTTGAGTACCGTGGACCACCGCGCAATCTCGATCTGAA
>BQKN01046943.1:7024-18694 GCA_022839385.1 Asparagus kiusianus | reverse complement strand
AACTTGATTAATCATGTAAGTGTTCGAATTATAGGACCAGTCGCTAAAACCGATACAGCTATAATCGCCAGAGTTTACGATCAACCTAAGGGTCGTGATCATTCATCATGGGCAGGAACTGAAATTAATCTTCAATCATCCATTCCTGAATCCTAACCTGCTACTCCTATGGATCCCATGATGATAGAAGTCACTGTCACTTCTCAAATTACTCTGGTCGCAACAAAAGTGAGACCAACTGAAGAAGTTGGTACGTCGGCTGATGTTGTGCCCAGAGTTAGTGAGTTTTACCTATCATTTATTTCAAATTTTTGATTAACATTCCATTATACTCACTGTGATTCTTTTGTCTGTAGAATCCTCTCCTGAGAAATTTCTCAACTTGGACCCAAAATTCCCTGAGGTTGAAATCGAAAAATCTTCTGATATAGCTGGTGCGTCAAAGGCTACCATTCCTGAACCAACTTTGACTGTTCAGGAGACCGTACTACCCCCATTGGACAAGCAGGGTCCTGTTGAAGGTTCTTCTGTTAAACTTAGTATGCTTCAGATCGCTGTTATGTATGCACATATATATCTTGTACTAACTTATTTGTCTCCATCGCAGCTTCTTCTTCATCATTATCAGACCGCATCCAAGCATTATTGGCCGACGAAGATCCGGATAAAGCTGTCATTTGCTCTGATCTCCATGGCTTCCTCTCTTTTTTGAACTCTATGATCGATCGCATTCTCTTCAAAGGATCATATTTTGAGAATTTCAAGAAACCGCTTGATCACTATATATCAGGAATCCGAGATGAAGGATATAATGAGTTAGCCGATTCGATCAACGCTTATTTGGTCGACTTGAAGCAACATGTTGAACTTCTGAAGGATCTCCGCACCAAAGGCGTACCCTCCTATATCGCTTCTCACATGGACTCCAGGTAGCAAACGTGGCGCGATTCTCAAAAATCTGCTAACTCCGAACTCCAAAAGCTAAGAGCCCGCAGTCATCAACTTAGGGTGAATGTCGCCAAAAGAACACATGCCAAGGTCGATCGGTATCGGGACTTAGAGTCGAGTCGAGCCGAGATAGCTCGGTTGGAAGAACAACTTGCTAAAGCCAAGGATGCTCATGAAATTTTGGAGTCTGATTTGGCAGAGATAACTCAAGCCGAGGAGAGCTTATTTCAGCAATTGAATGTTCAAGATAAGATACTTGCTGAGAAGGAACAAGAGGTCGCCGAACTTCAAAGTGTTGACGAAGAAGCTTTCAAAGTTAAATTGACAGATGAGCTTGAACAGGCTTATGCAATAGAGCTTTCGAAACTTGAAGATCAGATTCGTTAATATAAACTTTTGTAATTGAGAACATATATTTCTATAACTTTGTTTGAACGCTTTCGGTCAATATAGTGAACCCTTTTGCTCATTGAGATTTTATTATGATTACTCACTCTTGTTTAGAATAAATAACCATAATACTTCTAGGATTTTTGGCAAATCCCCAGCCATCAACGGATTTGATATGCCTTTACCGTTTACCGTTTGAATCGGGCTAGTACGTGAATTATCTAAGTCCGTTTCACGTATAACGTTGGGCTAAAAGACTTAAACTCTTTTAGACTTTAAACTATAATATTGAATATGTAGGTTACATGTGTTAGATGTAGGCTTATCTCTAACAAGGGATAGAGATAACATCCCCCATGTATGAATGACATGGATTTTAAAATGTAAGTAGGTTACATTCTCTATGCATGAAAACGAACCCAAGTTTGTGAAGAAGGAATTGAATATTCCAGCTCTCAATCTCTTGTTTGTTGGTAAAGATGAACCTAAAATCAGAGAGGAAGAATTTTATATTCTATCTCCTGGTCTCTTGTTTGTTGGTAGAGATAAACCCAGAATCGGAGATGAAGAATTTTATATTCTATCTCCTGGTGCAAAGGAAACTTGAAGTGGGATCTTCACTTAGAGAATCCGGATTGGTTTGAATAATCCTAACTGTCATAAGGTTTGATTATCCAATTTGAAAATGGACCTCTCGTTCGTGGAATGAATCGAGAAGAGATTTTGGTTGTGGTCCTAACTGTAGTAAGGTTTGACCAAGTGGGGGTTTGATACGATCCTAACTGTTTAAAGGTTTGATCGTTTAAGTTGTGGACCTCTCGTTTATGGAAGGAATCGAGAGGGGATTTTGGTTGTGGTCCTAACTGTAGTAAGGTTTGACCAAGAGAGGAATATGAGTAGGGTACAAATAATAATGAGTTTGTTGATTTGCACAAACTACTCGGTGGGAAATTTTGATTTCAAACACAAAAATTTGACACGAAATAATTTGTCGACTGATACAGACTGATGACCATTGGTCGATCTGATTGGTGGGGGTTTTATGTTGTGGGGTTACGAATCATCAAGTTTCCCCTTCCATGATTGCATTACGGGGTTTTGTGAGGAAAGATTAACTATCATTGAATCTCATCTCAACAAAAGTAGTAAAAGGATCTTAATCATTCTTATAACAATTAAGAATAGATTATTCACATGATCAGTTTTCATTCAGGATAATCAACTGATATCGGGTTATCCTGAAACATCCTATACAGGATTCTCTAGGAACTTCCCGTTTTACATAGGTTATCCTGAACGTATTACGGATAATACTTTTTTAGAAACTTCCCATTTATTGGCATCATTAATTTGTTGCCATCCTGGGTAATCAGGTGATATGCACCGTTTGAATAGACTGTTTTTATCACGAACGGCCCTTCCCATTTAGGTTAGAATTTTCCTTTCTTCTTGGAAGTGAGAATCATAGGTCTTCGAACGGTAAGAACCAGATCTCCTTCTTTAAAACTTCGTCGTCAGACCCTTTTATCAAAAGCCCGAGAAATTCTAGCTTGATAAAACTCGATCTGTTACTGAGCTTCCAAGCACTTTTCATCTAACATCTCCAATTCCTCGAGACGTTTCTGATGATGTTCTTCCGTCGTCATTTCCGTTGCGAGAGCGATACGGAGGGAAGGGATTTGTATTTCCAATAGAAGGACGGCTTCACACCCATATGTTAAGGCATACGGGGTTGTTCCGGTTGGCGTACGGATAGTTGTGCGATAAGCCCATAGGGCTTCGCCGAGTTTGTCGTCCCAATCTCGTTTATTGGTTTTCACCAATTTTGCCAGAATCTTGATGATAGTCTTGTTAAAAGCTTCGGCCAATCCGTTAGCTGTGGGATTATAAGCAGTTGATGACACATCCTTAATCCCAAATTTGCTGCAGAATTTGATGAATGCGTTGCTAACGAATTGAGGATCATTATTGTGCACTATTCGCCTTGGAACACCATACCGATATATGATATGGTGTTTAATAAACTTGATAACATCACTCGTCTTTACTTCTCTAAGTAGAACTGTTTCTGCCCATTTTGAGAAGTAATCGGTGATTACCAGAATAAAACGGTCCCCTTTAACCGAAGGCGGGAAAATAGGACCTACAATATCCATTCCCTAAGTTTCGAATGGCCATGATGTCGCCGATGGATGTAAATATTCAGGAGGCTGATGCATATAATGAAGGATCGCTGCAATGGCACTCAAACATTAGAAGGGGGGTTAAATAGTGTTTATGAAATCTAATGCAGAAACTTTAAATTTCAATAAAATAATATCACAAAGAGTAAGAAAGATCAAACAAATGTGTAGACAATCACAGAAAATTGCATACGCAAACACAAGGATTTATACTGGTTCAGTCCTCTAGACCTACATCCAGTCCCCAAGCCTCGCTTGAGATTTCTCCACTATTTCCACTTGCAAACCGCAAGCACTTGCAACCCGTAAGCAAACAGTATAACCTTGACAATCTTCAATTGCCAATGCCACAACAATCTCTTCTTTCAAGAGATTATCAAACTAAAACAAAATGGTACAACTTTCTCTTCCTATAAGCCTTGATGTGTAGATGTGAGTGACTTACAATAGGCTATAGGAATGGTTTTTGTTCTAGAGTAATGGAGTTTTAACCAAGAACAAAACTGAAAATAACATTCAGTTTTTCTCTTCAAAGATGGAGTTAAGAACTCAAGAAAAACTAAAGTTTATGGAAAGGAATCTTGTTGTTTAACTTCAGAACTTAACACCTATTTATAGGCACAAGTTTAGTTCAACATATTTCAAAAATAACTGCAAAAACGTTCATAAAACGTTCATGTTAATTTGAAAATATGACTGTTAGAAATGACTGCCTGGTCGACCAGATTGAGGCCTGGTCGACCAGAAAGGCTTCCTGGAAATTTTTTGTCCGAGTCTGGAGCCTCTGGTCGACCAGGTCCATATCTGGTCGACCAGACAGAGATTTTTCTGAATCTCTGTTTCTGGTTGTTATATCTGGTCGACCAGACATTTCTTTGGTCGGCCAGAAACTATGTTATACATAGTTTCAATAGTTTAATAAGTTATTCATTTGTTGATTATACTTAGGATTATACTTAGAATATTTTCTATGATCTTCTAAGTGAGTAGTGTGTGTTGTGTGTGTGATCAAGGCTTGTACAAAGATTCTAAAAGAAAAGACAAAATTATATCACTCTTGTAAAGTATATTTTCTTCTTGAAGCGCAAAGTGACTTGATTAACTTCATCTTTTGATCTTTGAAATCTTGTTGTTGATATAGCCTTAATATCTTGATTGTTGCTTTGAGATGTATATCTTAAATCTGCAGTAAAATATGTTAGATAAATAATGATTTGTTATCATCAAAATACAAGAGATATTGTAACATCAACCATGTTCCCAACAATCTCCCCCTTTTTGATGATGACAAATAATATTTCGGTGCAACGAGAATAGGTGGGTTCGCCAGATATGTTTTAATATCTTCAAACGCCTTTCGGCATGCTTCATCCCAAATGAACGACACGCCTTTCTTCGTGAGTTTAGAGAACGGTTGACATTTTCTGGACAGATTTGATATAAACCGACGGATATATGCCAATCGACCTTGCAATCCTCTGAGTTCTTTAAGATTTCTCGGAGGTTGCAGCTCATGTATCGCCTTCACTTTATCAGGATCGATATGAATACCTTTTGTGGTGACGACGAATCCAAGAAATTTACCACTCGACATTCCGAGGAAGGATTTGGTCGGGTTCATTTTTAGCTGATGACTCCTCATAAGATCGAACATCGTCTTCAAATCTTTAATGTGGTCGTTTTTATCACGGCTCTTAACGACCAGGTCATCAACGTAACATTCGACAGTCTTCCGAAGGTGCTCTTGAAAGATCTTCGTCATTGCTCGTTGGTACGTAGCACCGGCGTTCTTCAACCCGAAAGGCATAACAGTATAACAAAAGACACCAAGGGGTGTTCTGAATGCTGTATGCTTTTCATCGTCTGGATGCATCTTGATCTGATTATATCCTAAAAATCCATCCATAAATGACATTCTCTCAAACCCGCGCGTATTGTCAATGATGACGTCTGTAATGGGCAGAGGAAAATCGTCTTTAGGACAAGCGGTATTCAGATCTCTGAAGTCAATACAAATTCTGATTTTTCCATTCTTTTTAAGAACTGGAACGATATTGGCTAGCCAATCAGGGTGTTGTTCTTCTCTAACAAAACCTGAATCGATTAATTCCTTGACTTCAGCTTCTATTGCCTCCATAATTTGCGGACGAAACCGTCTTTGTTGTTGCTTGACAGGTTTAGCATCCGATTTTATATTGAGGCTATGCATTGCTACATTTGGGTCGAATCCCGGCATATCTTCGTAGTTCCAAGCGAAAACATCGATATACTCTCTAACGAGGGCGATTAGCTCCTCTTTTTCATCCGGTGGAAGATCACCACTGATAAATATAGGTTTCGGATTAGCTTCGTCACCCATATTAATTTGGACTACTTTATCCTCAGTAGGAGGTTCTCTTTGCTCAAATCGATCGCCGTACTGGATATTCATGTAATGCATCCAAGGATCTTCCCAAATAGGCAACTGATCATCTTCTTTGGTTATGGAAGGATCAACTGTTGCCATGTTCGACATTAGGGCTTTGAACTTCTCTCCAATGCTCACGTCAGAGTCCCGGATTAAAGTATCGGATGAATGCCCACTCTCATTTCTTAGTTGGCTAATGATCTGCTGGCAATATTCGTCATCAGATGACGAAGCATAACCTAGACCTCTTTTATGACTATAATAATTATCCGGTTTTCCTTTTGGTACGTAGGTCGGACGGGGTGGAACCCTGACTCCTTGACCAAAATGAAGACCTTCACCGAGTGAGAGGTCATAGCCTTGCCTCCTCATGTAACCGTTTGCTTGTGAACTATACCTAGAGAAATGTCGCCCAGGCTCCTCATCATCTGTGTTGCTGTCCAAGAAAATATCAGGAGTTGGGGATGGATCCCCTTTTCCAAAGATTATTTCTTTTTCACTCCCTGTCTTTGCGGGTAGGATCACAGTTGTTCCAATTGGATTTTGAAGATATTTTGTCATCGTGCAAGACAAGCGAAGTGGCATGTGTAGACTAGGATTGTCATACAATTCCTGCATTACACTATCAAGACAAGGCGAGTACTCTAACTCATCATTTACTATTTCATCGGCAAGTTGCCAGTTACAACTTTCGTCCGATGATTCATCACCGTCAAGATCGATTACAAGAGGTTCAATGTCATTTAGTACAAGACCTTCACTATAATCAAGCTCGGCTTTGGTATCAGCTTCTTCTCCGCTATCCGTGCCATGGGCCGATGGTTCAGTATCGGATTCAGCACCATAAAGAAGGGAGTCAGTAAAGTAATTTTCTAACCCCTTGAATGGTTGCTTATCCGCGACCACCGTCTTGACCTCCTCATTAGTGTCAACATACTTCAAACACTGGTGGAGGGTGGAGGGAACTATAAGATTACCGTGGATCCATGGGCGACCCAGCAGTAAGTTATATGAAGTTTCAGCATCAATCACATAGCAAGTGACCTCCGACTTCAAATCTCCAAGCTGACACTTCACTCGGATTTTCCCCAATGGCATTGACCCACTAGTATTGAATCCATAGATGACAGTTCCCGTGGAGGCTAACTTGCTGGCGGGAATCCCGAGGTGGTACATCAACCGAAGTGGCATGATGCTAACAGCGGAACCCGGATCAACTTGAATCCGGTTAACAACGCTCGAACCGATATATCCAGTAAAAATATAACGGTCTATCATGCTTCGAATTCCTGACTTGCATATCTTCTTTTATGAAAGCAATGCAAGAAAATTTGGTGGCTGCCAGATTACAGTGCTGAACTAATGACTCTGGCTCTTCAGGAGTTGGCTTGATTTGAGTGAGGAATACTTCAGAATCAGCCAAGGCTTCTTGTAAAGCTTATCTGGTCTCTTTCGAGAGGCGCAACAACTTGTATAGCATGATCCTTGCTGGGATATTAGCCAACTGAGTCATAACATCGAAGCGGTATGGAGTATTTGAACTTTCCGGTTTGTCTCGTCCAATCGGTCGATTGAAACGAGGCTGCTTCGGGAGTTGAACCTCTTTGGGTTGAGGTTCCTTCTCTTTTTGCTTAACAACTTTCTGAGGTTTCTCAGTTGCTAAGGGTGGGGTTGTAACCATCCCCAGCTTTTTCAAAGTTTTTGTCGGTACAGCTTTGTCTACCCCCTGCTCGGCTAATTGCTCAGATGCGCTTGGGTAGTTGAAACTGTATTCGTTTCCACTTCTAGTAGCGAAAACTTCTTGTTCCTCATCAGAAAGTGGTAAAGCTGCTATCTCTTCATCGTTCTTCTCAGGAATCGCCGAGGCCCCGTAACAGGACTTCTCTTTTCCCTTGCCTTTCAACTTCTTCTTTGACGTGGAGGTCATCCACTGTTCATCCTCAAGCAAATCCGGATGAACCCAAAGGATTTCACCGTTAGGAGTCGTGTGTGACACTAGTCCTTTTTGGCGCTGTCCATGAGGGTCATCGTTGATGGTTTGCATCTTGACCTTTGACACTGGCTCGGCTTGAAACCAGGACAAAGGGACCGATCCGAAGCTAATAGAGACCGCGTTTGCGCCTACTTTCTTCTCCTTTGGCTTCGGCATCACAATACCAATATCGATTAAGGTTTGTATTTTGTCTTTCAAGACATAACACGCCTTAGTGGGATGGTGGACCCTCCTGTGATATGCACAATACTTTGGGTCGTTAGTCTTCTTCGCTTCTTCTTGGTTTGTGACCGGTGGAAGCTTGATCTTATTGTTATCCAGCACATATTTGAAGATAACCGGAACTTCATCATCTTTGAATGAATACTCCTTTGGGAATCTGGGCTCAGAAGTCTTAAACTGCTTCGGAGGCTGTTGATTCTGATTTGGTGCCAACTGGAAGGATTACTGTTGCGGTTGTTGTTGCGGCGGCTGTTGTGACGTTTGATGCGCGTCCACAGCGGCTACGGACCCTCTTCCTCTGCCTCGAGGATTAAAGTTCTGTTTTTGATTATTGGTTGGTGGCTGACCCCTCTCCAAATTCCTTCTCTTGAGAAAGCGTTCAGCTTGCTCACCTCTCACTTTCAACTCCTTCCAAGTTTTAGAGGGCACAACCCCCATTATTTCTAGCACATCCAAAGACAGGTTATTATGACATGTCTGCATGATAAATTCTTCTGTGAGTGGATCTTGACAGTTCACCGCTTTGTTTCGGAATCGTTTGACGAAGACGTCAACCGATTCTCCACCTTTCTGCTTCTCGTCCAGCAGGGTACCAATAGAGACCTCTGTGTCGTCATCGAAGAAATTGGTGAGGAACAATTCTTCCATATCTCCTCAGCTAGTGATGCTTCTGGGTTTCAGGCGTCGGTACCAATCGAAGGCAGGCCCACGGAGGGTTCCTACGAATGACCGGACCATCAGGGCTTCATTTCCTGATATTGCGCCAAGATGTGACTTGAAATAGATCAAGTGCTGAGTTGGTTAACCCCTGCCATCAAAAGGAGTAAAGTTAATTAAATTAAATTTTGGGGGATAAGGAATCAGATCCCACTCCATCGGGTACGGGTAGGGAATGCCCGTTTTCTTCACTTCTTGTGCTATCATCAGAGTGTTGACTTTGCTCTCGAGATCTTGCATCTTCTTATCTTCTTCCTCACCCTTCTTCAAATAGATTTGAGGAGGTTGAGTAGCTGATTTGGCCGGAGCGCTTCCAGAATTGTCCTTATCTAGAGGGTGATTAGCGAAAATGGTCTCGTCTTCTTCATTATCCACCTCGGCTATACGTACAGGTAGAATGTTACGCTGACTGGATTCTGCCTTTTGGCTCGACTCCGGTTGATGTTGTTGAGCTTGCAAATCTCGCATCTGCTGCATCGTCAACTCCATCTTAGTTTTGATCTCAACTCTAATTTCTTCGCGTTGTTTGGCTAACGCTTCCTGTAGTATCTGAGCCAATTGATCTGGCGTGATTACGAATGATTCTCTGATTCGCCCCACACTGGACGTGGTATCGTCTGAAGCAATAGCAGAACAAGTATCTGACAGTTCCTCCTCTGACGATAACCCTTCGTGCATTCTTTTATAGTCTCGGCGTCGGTTGGCCCTTCGTTGCAACCGCAACATTCTTTGAGAGAGACCCCGCTCAACTCTCCCTTCCGGAGAGAAATCAGGGTCAGGGTTGACTAATTGCTGTTTTCCTCTGCCGGTCATATTAATAGTGACTTCAGAGAATTCATCTTGCCGCATTGCAGGTTTCCTCTGGTTGAAACACCTCATTTTGGGTTTTGACGCTTCCGTGGAAAGTCTTTGAAATACGGATACTCGTGTTGACTTATTTTTGGAGCAACCGCATTCTGTCAACACTGCCTTAATGAGTCTCTCGCATGCGCAATGAGACTCATCTTCTCGGACAATCCTTTTTCTCGATTTATTGTTTTGATAGTACAGCTCATCATTATTGTGATTTGAGAAACCTATCTTTGGTTTGTGAACCTTGTTAACATGTACAGGACGACTAGTCGTCGCCTCTGGGCGATCCAAGGTTAAATTTTTAAATACACCCCCATGCGGGTGTGGAGTCTTCATAGGTCCTAAACGAGAATGAACTGGTATTCTCTCATTTCGGACTGGTGCAATTCTGACAGGAGGGTGTTTACGACCCCCTGCATAAGAAACCACTAAGGGTTTATTTGTTGAATCTGAGTGTTCTTTGACTGGAGCTTTGCCTCGATCGTCAGCCGAAGGACCGAAGCGATCTGCCATGGTGATCTTGAATTTGGATAAATCTGGGCTAACCCAGGGTTTCACTGGTGATGCAGTAGACGGACCCTGAACGGATGTTTGCGGTGTCTTCGGCATCCAAACTTTACGGTTCCTTGGTGGCTTTTCAGACACCAACTCCTTCTTGATTCCTTGTTTTTGTTGACGAAGAGCACGGGCACGGGCGGCCTTCACCTGACGCCTTTGTATTCGTTCCTTAAGGGTTGAACGAGCCCTTTTGACGAGGGTCCACTCCTCCGTCGTAAGCTGTGTAGAAATATGATTATTTTGCCGTTGAGGCAACTGAACTGCTTTTTGTTTCCTCGACTTTAGGTCCTCATAGTAATGGACCCCATCGGTTTGTTGTAAGGCCTTAGCCAATTGACGAGCACGGCGCTGGCACTATCTCTGACGAGCCCTCTTCGTCAGCACCGGTGAGCCATTAATCAACGACTCCTTAATTGGTGCAGAGTCGTTTGGAGCAGGGATGTTGCAGGTAGATTCTTTAGCAGCTATCGGGTAAGAACCATCACCTGCGGCCTTCATTGGCCTTGCAGACTTGAAATTTTTCTTGGGAGATGAAACCTTCTTATACTTGCGGGGTGAGGAAGGTTTTGATGATGAGGATGACAGATACTCCTCGAATTTCGCCTGATCGAACTCATATTCGATCTCTTCACTGACAATGATCTTGATCGGTAGCGACACCGCGGCCTCGGCAGCGAGACCGCTGGCTCCCACTGTGGTCGCCAGTTTGTTTTCACCAAAAGTTATTTTTGCTGTTGAATTCATTATATCTTCGGTCGATTACAATAAATTCAAAAGAAATAGTCTTTTTATAAGACATCTTTTACACAACAAAATAAAAGTTATAACTTTTGAGAAAATAACACAAAAATCATTTATCGATTCTTGTTTTGTGGGACTTTGCCTATGCCGGGAGTGCTTTAACTAGTGGACCACCGAATCACAGATTGTGAAGGGGGCTTAGTGATTCTTCCTTCGTTTATCGAAGTGAGAATTTAAAACGAAGATCTTATCAAAGTAAGATAGTCGTTCTTCTTAAGATCAAGTCTAAGCTCGAATCTCAAGGAAAATCCAAGAATAATTGTGTTTGCTCTCTCTCTGCTCTGAATTGCTCAATAATGTGCTCGATCCTCGTCAGAAATGACCCTAGGGGGGTATTTATAGCCTCTGGGACTTAACTGCAAAAACTCAACAAAATGATGAAATTAGGCTGCGAGACAGTGTTTACTGTCTCGGCGGCCGAGACAGTGTTTGTTGTCTCGGCCCGCGAGACAGTAAATACTATCTCGGAAAAGGCATATTCTCGGCAGTTTTCGCTATAACTGCCTTCCCACGTTTCAAACTCTGTTATTTTGGTAGTTATTCACGTGATTTTCACCCACGATGTTTCCCACGTCCCTTTGCAGTTGATAGACACGTGT
>BQKN01046939.1:0-14594 GCA_022839385.1 Asparagus kiusianus | reverse complement strand
CTCACCATCAAAAACAAGAAGGGTTTCATTGATGGAACCCTAAACAGGCCAACTCACAATCCTAATGAACAACTGCAATGAGACCGATGTAACGTCCTTGTCAAAACCTGGTTATTAGCAGCCATTTCAAAGGACATCTCAAGCAGTGTCATCCATTGCAAGGATGCTAGAGATATGTGGTTAGAGTTGCAAGAGAGATTCTCTCACACTAATACAGTTTCGTTGTTCCATGTAGAGAACGCCATACATGAATGTGAACAGGGCACAGACTCAGTCACCTCCTTCTTCACAAAACTCAAAAGCTTATGGGATGAAAAGGATGCTCTCTGTTCCTTTCCAACTTGTACATGTGAAGCAGCTGCTGAAGTTAAGAAGTTCACGGAGACACAAAAGGCCATGAAATTTCTTATGGGGCTTAATGAGAATTATGCACAGACCCGCAGCAACATAATAGGGTTGGATCCACTTTTGAACTTGAACAAAGCCTATGCCATGGTACTACGCCAAGAGAAGCAGGCAAAGACTACTGCTGGTAAGTCAACGGCACCACCAGAATCCTCTGTTTTTTCAGTAACGAAGGAGACTCGTGATTTCAAGTCTGTAGAAGGAGAGGCAAAATTCTGTAAAAAATGCAACATGACCAACCACAACACAAAGAATAGCAGAGCCCATCTCAAATGCACATATTGCAATGGCAAGGGACATACGTATGACTACTGTCGAAGGAGAAAGAATGCTACTGAAAGTGGCCAAGTAAGATCAAAAGCAAATCATGTAGCCCCTCAAAATGATCAAAAGGAAGCTATGACTGACTTCCCATTTTCACGAGAAGAGTGTCACCAACTTCTCAATCAGCTCCTAACCAAAACAAAGACTGCTTCAGCCAACTTGGTCAGTAACATTCCCAATTATGAAGAACTTTCAGGTAAAATTTCCTCCTTTGCACAGAGCAGTAAAGAGCCAATATGGATATTAGATAGTGGTGTAAGCGATCATATTGTTTGTAATCCCAGCTTGCTTACCTCATTCAAGTCAGTCCCTAATCATTGGGTCAAGCTTCCTGATGGCACCACAACACATGTTACTCATGTTGGCACCGTAGCTTTCTCCCCACATTTTGTTCTTCATAATGTCCTATGTGTTCCCTTGTTTTATCTCAACTTTATTTCTGTGAGCAAACTAGCGTTCGACTCTTTCTATATTACCATTTTTCTAAGACAAATTTGTGTCATACAGGACCTACAATCGGGGAAGATGATTGGGACGGAAACTGAGAAGGAGGGGACTCTACCAACTCAATCTACCACAAAAAGGAACATGCAATGCGGTACACACCGACTCGGACAGTTTATGGCATCAATGACTTGGTCACCCTTCAAATAAAGCATCTTTATTATTTTCATTCCTTGCAAATAAAGCTTGTGATTCAAGCTCCTGTTCTGTTTGTCCTTTAGCCAAACTCATTAGACAACCATTTCCATTAAGTATTGCTTGGAGTGTATCCTGCTTTGATTTAATTCACATTGATATTTGGGGAGGTTATCATGTTCTAACTTTTTCTGGTGCGCAATATTTTCTAACCATTGTTGATGACTATTCAAGAAGAACTTGGGTGTATTTAATGAAACACGAGTCTGAAGCACGTACTCTCCTCATCCATTTTATTCATTTGGTTGCAACTCAGTTTGGTAAAAATATTAAGGTCGTTAGGAGTGACAATGGTCCGGAGTTTAAGATTCCCCAGTTTTATTCTTCTAAAGGCATTGTCCATCAAACTAGCTGCGTCAACACACCACAACAAAATGGTGTGGCTAAACGCAAACATCGACACTTGCTAAATGTAGCTAGGGCTCTCCTTTTCCAAGCTAATTTGCTGAAACCCTTTTGGGGGGATGCCATACTCACAACAGCTTACTTGATTAATCGAACACCAACTCTAATTCTTCAAGGAAAAACACCTTTTGAAAAACTTTTCCATAAGGAACCTAGTTATTCTCATTTAAGAGTTTTTGGTTGTCAATGCTTTGTATCAACACATCCAACTCGTCCTAGTAAGTTTGACCCTCGATCAATGGAGTGCATTTTCCTTGGCTATCCACACGGCCAAAAGGGGTATAAAGTTTATAACTTGATAACTAAGAAATCCCTAGTTTCAAGGGATGTGGTTTTCTTTGAAAATGTGTTTCCTTTCAAGAAAGATTCAGAGTCTTTTCCATCACAAAATTCTGATTTGTTTTCTTCTCCAATTCGTTTGGCCCATTATGATAATCCTTCAATTCTAACTCCTACAATTCCTCCTTCGAGTCCCACATATAACTCTCCACCTACAAGCACTCAAAACCCCCAGTCTTCCACTGAACACCATCCTAATCACTCTCCTTCCAAATCTCTCCCATCTACAGAACCTGTACCTTATGATATCACCTTTTCTAACTCAGACACAATCTCCTCCGATCCTATTCAATCATCTCTGCCTACAGAACAATCTTCACCATGACCACACAAGTCTTCTCGAGCTACAAAACTCCCTACTGCATTACAGGACTTTCACATTGATGCGGCCCTCCCCTCGCGTCTTGTTCCGTCGTCTTCTTCGAATGAGGTCACAACTCCTGGTACGGCTCATAGTCTCTCACATGTTCTTTCTTATGTCAACCTTTCTTCTCCTCATAGAGCCTTTACTGCTAATATTACCTTGTAAAGAGAGCCTACATCTTTTTCGCAGGCGGTTAAAGACCCAAAGTCGAGAGAAGCGATGCAACTAGAGGTTGAAGCACCGCAAGCTAACAAAACATGGAGTCTAGTTCCACCACCAGCTCACAAACACCCAATCGGCTACAAATGGGTGTATAAAATCAAGTACAATCCCTATGGAACCATTGAACGCTATAAGGCCAGGTTAGTGGCCAAGGGTTACAGCCAAGTAGAAGGCCTTGATTATAGGGAAACGTTCGCACCAGTTGCCAAGCTCACTATAGTTCGAGTTTTGCTCAGCCTCGCAGCTCAACAAAATTAGCATCTTCACCAACTGGATGTGAATAATGCGTTTCTCAATGGAGACCTTCATGAAGATGTGTACATGCAACTTCCTCCTGGCTTCACAAAGTTGTAGAGCTGGTCGTCTTTCATATCGAGCCATTGAAGCAGCGCGTCGTGCTATAATCGGAACAAAAGAGGGGAGAATAAGGTCTGTAAGTTACACAAATCATTATACGTCTTGAAGCAAGCCTCTAGGCAATAGTTTTTGAAGCTCTCCTCAACTCTCAAGTCAGACGGTTTCATGCAATCATGGTCCGATTATTCCATGTTCGTCCGAAGCTAGCAAGGTCTCTTTACAACTTTATTGGTTTATGTGGACGATGTAATTCTCGCAGGAAATGATTTAGATGATATTATGAGAACCAAAATTTTTTTATCAAGTCACTTCAAACTAGAGGACATGGGACAGTTGAAATACTTTATTGGATTGGAAGTAGCGAGGTCCAAGCACATTATTGCATTAAGTCAAAGAAAGTATGCATTGGAAATACTTGAAGACACAAGATTCCTTAGTGCAAAGCCTTCACGTTTTCCATTTGAGCAAAATATAACCCTCACACAAGAAGATGGAAGATTGTTAGAAGATGCATCTCAATATCGAAGGCTTGTTGGACGCCTCATTTATCTTACAATCACAAGGCCGGACCTTGTGTATGCAGTCCATATACTCAGTCAGTTCATGGATAAACCAAGACAACCTCACTTAGATGCAGCCCACAAGGTGTTAAGATACCTCAAACAGACACCAGGTCAGGGTATTTTCCTACCTTCAAAAGGACCATTAGAATTAAGAGCATATTGTGATGCAGATTGGGCGCGCTGCAAAGACATTAGTGTTTGGTGGAAAATTTGTAACAAGAAAATAGTGAAAGAATTGTATTTGATTTTTATTCTCTCTAACTGTTTAGAAAAAGAATGTTTACAACTCTCTCAACTCTCAAATTATAATTTGAATTCCTGGTTACAAAAGAGAAGAGAATGAATTTGATTCTCCCCTTTGTTTAAAACTGGGTTCTTCACGATGGCGATGAGATGCTTCCCTTGAATGCTCGCGTCGAGTTTGCTTCTCGTTGACGATCCGACCGTCTCAACTTGCTGGAATAAATGACTTGTATTGTTGAATTTACTCAAGAACTCTCCACGAGTGTTGTACCTCGGAGTGAGTGACAAACTCTGGTAAGAAAAGAGTTGTTTGAACCAAAATAGTTTGGTTAATAAGCCAAGTATCTGAAAATCTTCAGTTTGTTGAAGATTGTTGCCTTCAGATTCTCACAAATCCACTCTTAATTTTAGAGAAAATCTCCCCACTCTGATCCAATCCGATCCGATCCGATCCGATCCCCTCCCTAACTCTGTTGAGTTTGTTGATATTTATAGGAGAATTAGGGTGTAACTGCCCCCATAATCATCGCCTAGATGAGGGTTTAGTTACCCCATTAATCGGGTATAACAACCCACGTAAACTACTCTCTCGATCATGGGTGAACAACGGTTTTCTCGTAACCGTATAGATCGCGTTTGAATAAGTCAGAGCCTTGACTTGCGTTTTGACGCCATGTCTGAAAGTACGTTGGGCAGTGGTATAGAGCTGTGTTTGGCAGCGGTATAGAGCTGCGTTTGACAGCGATTGGAGCTGCGTTGGGCAGCGGTTGGAGCTACGTTGAGCTGCGGTTTGAGCTGCGTTGGGTAGCGATTGGAGCTGCGTTGGGCAGCGGTTGGAGCTACGTTGGGTAGCGAGTTGGAGCTGCGTTGGGTAGCAGTTGGAGCTGCGTTGGGTAGCGAGTTGGAGCTGCGTTGGCGGTGATTAGAGCTGCGTTGGGCAGCAAGTTGGAGCTGTGTTGGCGGCGATTAGAGCTGCGTCTGGCAGCGATTAGAGCTGCGTTGGGCAGCGAGTTGGAGCTATGTTGGCGGCGATTAGAGCTGCGTTGGGTAGTGAGTTAGAGCTGTGTTGGCGGTGATTAGAGCTGCGTCTGGCAGCGATTAGAGCTGCGTTAGGCAGCGAGTTGGAGCTGCGTTGGGCAGCGAGTTGGAGCTGTATTGGCAGCGATTAGAGCTGCGTTGGGCAGCGAGTTGGAGCTGCGTTGGGCAACGGTTGGAGCTGCGTTGGACAGCAGTTGGAGCTGCGTTGCGCTGCGTTCGTGGCTATGAACGTGGTGCGTCTTGATGCTGGTGTGCGGGGAGGACTTCCGCAGCTTGATTTGAAGAGACCGTCGATTTATAGTCTCTTTCTGTCGAAGCGTTACAAAGATCGTCATTTTGTAATCTTTGCTTTAACTCTTTGATATGTGAGAGTCGTCAGATTGTAACTCCCGATGTTGATTGTGAAGGCTGTTTGATTAGAGCTTTCATCAGTTGTCGTAAAGGTCGTCAGATTATAACCTTTAGCGATCTACGTGAAAGTCTTCAAATTGTAGCCTTCTGGAAGTCGTCAAATTGTAACTTCCATCATCGGTGTTTGATGGGGAATCAACTATCTATTGTGATTTTTAAACAGCCTACAACTAGAAGGTCAACAATAGGTTACTGCATCTTCCTCGGAGACGCTCCCATTTCATGGAAAACAAAAAAGCAGAGTACGGTCTCACGTTCGAGTGCAGAAGCCGAGTATCGCTCTATGGCCACTACTTGTTGTGAGATAACATGGTTACAATACATTTTAAAAGACTTGAATGTTAAACATTCACAACCAGTCAAGTTGTTCTGCGATAACAAGGCCGCAATACACATAGCGTCTAATCCTGTGTTCCATGAAAGAACCAAGCATATAGAAATAGACTGCCATGTTGTAAGAGAGAAAGTGCAAAGAGGATTGATTCAAACAGAGCATATAAGAACCAAGGAGCAACCAGCAGACATTTTCACGAAGCCCCTGAGTTCAAACCAGTTTTCATTGTTGCTGGACAAGTTAGGAGTGATCAATATCCACTCTAACTTGAGGGGGAGTATTGAAGGAAAGAATCTCGACTGATTAGTAATTGATTAGATGATATCCTGTAATTGTTGTCATTGAAACAACTTACTTAGAATAACTCCTAGATTAGTGGATCGTATTATGTGTAATCATGTATTTGTTGTCTTACCTAAAACTACTCCTAGATTGGTGGATGATAAACTGTATATATCCTGTAAGACTTGGTATAATAAAAGAACAGAAAAATAATTCTCATCACAAATTTCTTTAAAAACTACTTCCCTTCTCTATTTGAAGTTTTTCACTGACTATGTACATCGTGTGCTCCATATTTGCCTGAGCTTTAACTTCTCAACTGCATCGTGATGCGTCAAAAATTTTAACATAATAAACATATTCATCCATCGATCATTTGGCATGCATAGGTTGTGTTCAATGTGAAATGATTCTAATTAAAGACACCAAATGCTGAAGGTTTTGCTTTCTTGTTGTAGGATCCATAAAGAAGATTTAGAGGATTACTATAGCTTTTCTTGCTTAATAATGTTAACATGTCATTTATCCTTCTTTTCCTTTCTTTTGTGTGTGTGTGGAGAAAGGACATCTGGTTTATACTACAACACACTCATCGTTTCTGCTTTGATTCTGACTCTCTTTTGTACGTACAAAAAAATATACACAAAAATATATGAAAATACTTTAGAAAATAGCATATCTATTCCTTTATACAAAAGGGAAAACCAGAGAGTCACTGTTCATGCTACAGTAAATACTACATTAGATTTACTGTAGCATTATTACTGTAGCTGATAAATAATTTAAAAATATTACTGTAGCAGGCGGGTATACCGTAGCATTTTCAAAATGGTGCTGTAGCAGGCGGGATACTGTAGCATTCCCAGAAAAGTCAAATCAGGGCATGTTAAAAAAGAGGGATTACTGTAGCAAAAAAAAAAAAAAAAAAAAAAAAGTGCTTTGCACGGACAGCAGACTAGTAAATAACAAAAGGCAAAATTACCAAATTTGTATTTTTATTCGACCCTGTTTGCCAATTTGGTATATTTAAAAAATCCGGCGACAACAATGTATTTTTTCTCGGCCTTTTAGTCAATAAGGCACATTCTTCTCGCTAGCGGTCAAAAACCAACTACGAGTGGCTCACGTGGCAAAATTAATGTTGACATGGATGTTAACATGGCAGGATGTTAATGACGTGGCTAGTTAGTTGAAAATCTCCTCTTCCCCACTCACACACAAATTTGGGACGAAATAGAAATTAGGGTTTGAGATCCGGCCTCCTCCTCTTTCATTCAGATCTTCAAAAACTAGGAAATCTAATTCAAATTAGTGGCAACCCCAACATGGCCTCGTCAAAGCTCAAGTTCAAGTTCAAGATGGAATAGATATGGAGTAAACTACAGGGATGGTTTTGGTTTCAACAATTTGAGTTGTATTAGGAAATGGAATGAAGCAACAAAGAGATAGGGGGTAAAAATTTGTTTTTGTGGAGCGGAATGTAACTACTATACATCAATGACGGATGCAAACCCCAGGAGGAGATTCTACAGATGCCGAAACTATAAGGTAAAATTTTTTTAAATGTTCAAGTTTTAAATTTTGTTTGATTTGTTATGACTAATAGTATGTTTTTAAATTTTAAATTTTAGAATGGTGGTTGTCATGTTTGGGAATGGTTTGACAGTCAATTGTGTAATGTGGCATCTCACTTGTTCCTTCTATTGAGAGAAGAAATCTTGAACCTGATGAACAATAATATACTTAAGAATCAATTAATTGAACGTGGTGAGAATGAGATGAAAGAATGCCATGCTGATATTGCTAAGACTAAAGAAGAGCTACGCATGTGCCAAAGAGAAGCTGGTGCTTATTTATTGGAGATTTCAAACCTGAAGATGGAAAGAACAAGATGCGAGGATCTGATCAAACTTCAAAAGAACAAGCTCAAATTGTATGAGATTATAATTTTGGTTTTAGGAGTTGTTGTAATGTGCTTAGGGTTGTTTGTTGTAAATAGTATGAGTATGAAGCTATAATTGTATGAGATGCTCTCGTTTATAGCAATGTAACGGTGTATGATATACTCTTCAAATGAAATGTTGTAAATTTTTTCATTTTGATGCAGATACATTGTCTGTGATGTAGCTTTTAAAGCATGTTCCTTTGACACAACAACATGATCCCCTCTGTTGTAGGTACAAAATCTGGTGGGATTATACATCAACAACTTCAAACCTGTGCAAACTCATAACAACAACAACAACATAACTTCCAAACCTGTACAAACCCAGAAACTAAAAACTGGACTCAACTTCAAACATGTGCAAACCCAAAAACCAAAAACATACAAAACTATTTGCATCATTAATTTTATAACATAAATAAACATTGTTTGTACATAAAACATCATGTAGCATACATAAACTGTCATTTAAACTAGACAAAATGTAGATAATGTCTAAACATATCCAACAACCAACCAACCAGCAAAGAGAAATTACATCCACCTAATTCAAACTTGGCTGGAAATTGATTGATGCTTGAGTTGATGGTCCTTGGATAATTGTGGCCTCTGTGTGACTTGTAGTTCTGTATATTACCTCATCATGTTTACCTTACCATAGTCCACATCCTTCAGGCATAGTGTTGTGAATAGTCCTCCCACTGCCTCTTCCCCTCCCCAAAGTTGAAACTTGTGATTGGGTTTCCCCTAGGATTCAGAAAACAATCACAAAAATGTAGACCATAATTATGCATATAATGTATAGCTAGTGCATGTAATTTAACATTGGAAATAAATTGTACCTAAAACCCCTTGTGAACTATTGCTTCTATGTCACATTGATGTTGGTGTCAGAATATTTTATCTTGTCATTTCCTCTACCTATTGACCAATCCTATTCTTGCTCCCCTTTGGTCTCCCTCTTTTTCTGGTTTGACTTGTATCTTCAGTTGCCACTTGTGATGTCTGAAAAGTGCACAAACAGTAAAAAGTATACACATATGATATCATAATGGAAAAATAAATTCACATATCCTCCAAATGATAAACTTACTTGTATATTTTTAGTGCTTGTTGTTTGAGCAGGTGGGGGTGGATTTGGACATTTCCTCCTTGTATGGTTAGTTGACCCACATTACCCACACTTCTTTGGTATTCCCTGCCTTGAAGCCTTATATGTTGTCCTGGATTCTTCATTGGGGTCCCTTCTTCTTGCAGTCTTAGGCCTCATATAAAACCCCATAGTTTTTGATATATAATAATAAATAATAATAAATGAGTAATATTGTGATAAATATTATTTATTAATGGTTAAGTATGATGATAATCAGTTTGAGATAGATTAAATACATATAAGTGTGTATATAAGAGTACATGAGCGAATCATGCACAAAACCATGCACAGACAGGATTGTTAGGCAACATGTGTTCTGGTCGGTTGACCAGCCTAGGTTGATCGGTCAACCGATGATACCCGACCGGTCGACCGATCAATTATGGTGGGTCGATCGACGGGCTCCTAGCTCTTCGTGCAGGATTTGTGTTCGGGTCGGTTTTATTTCGATTCAGGCCCAGTTATATACATAAGTACATATATTCATTTTAAACCTCTTTCCTTCATCTTTTCACGTAATTTATCAGCAGTCACCTCCCCTCTCAAAACCCTAACCCTAAATTATGATTTTTGGGAGAGTTCATGAGGCGTTTATCAAGAGGAGGGCGAGATTCGCGATCTTGGTGAAAAAGGATCTTGCACGCTCGTGTTTGGGAATTCAACACGATGTTTGAGTCAAGATCATCTTCCTCCAAACATTTCCCTTGGTTAAAACTATGTTTTTAGTGAATTAATTATTTTAATCTAATGCTTAAAGTTTAATCTGATGTTTAAGGCTTAATGTTGAGGATTAATATCAAGTTCATGATGTTAAATCTTAAACCAAAGAAAATATCTGTATTTTAAATCTTTGTTTAATAAGTATAGTTGATCATGATCATTAGAGATGCTTTTAAATGTTAATTTATGTTTTAATGTGGTTTAAAACCCTAGTTTATTAATTAATTGGGAATTTTTTGTTAATTAGGATATTTAAACCCTAAGTTTATGATACCTAGGTGATGTGATCTTGATTAAACTAATCTATATTTGTGTAATGAATAGAGTTAATCATGTTTAATTAATCATGCTAATATAAATTGATTTTTGAGTAAAAGTGCAACACACAGAACCTGGAAGAATTTCATTTTCCTGTAATCAGTCGACCGATCCTTAGGGATCAGTCGATCGATTGTGTCATCCAGGATATTTAAATCCTTTCTAGTCTGTTGACTGGCTGAGAGCAATCGGTTGACCGATAGGGTCTTTTTTGAGCACTGTGTGCATGATTGTCGTCGGTCGACTGATGCCCTAGGGGCAATCGACCGACACTAGTTTTCTTTTATTTGAGGTGATTTTTCTTGCACGTTTAGTCATGAAAGTGGGGTTCAAGCCATAAGATGACACAGGTGCAACCATGGGGGTACACGAATAGAATTGTAACACATAAACGTATATCCCGAATATGATTATTACAGGTATTGTTTCAATCATGTTTGAGTTAACAATTAATTATAATACATATGTATGTATGGATATCATTGATGATCACAGCTCAGTACTACTTGAGGTAGTGCGTCAATATGCCGTTAGTACAGGTCATTGAGTCGTGATTTTAAGATACCTGATCTGGTAGTTTGTCTCGCACGGTGATGCGATGAGGCTAGAGAGCTGTACTTCTAGGATACCTGATGTGGTAGTCCGTCCCACACGGTGATACGATGAGACTAAAGAGTTGTGTACATATTTAGGATGCCTGATTCGGTAGTCTGTTCCGCATGATAATGCGATGAGCTATAAAACCTTACAAGATATTGTATTGTGATATATCTGATAGCCTGAGTCTTTGGCGGAAGTCATTTATGAATACGATTCATCGCTGAGTTATATTATGACCTGATTATTTCGTGTTTGGGAGTTACATGGGATTTAGTTCTTATATCCACATCATCTACCTAAAGGGTAGCGCGAGTTATATGGTCAATATTTATGATATTGCGATAACTTTACTTTTCTATATTGCTGTTTCTTATCTTTTATTCTTATGTTGGAATTGATATTTAGCAATTCACAATTTGAGACATACGGTATATACATGAGGGTTTCCTTATTTGGATTATTTCGCTCGACGTACTACATCTCGTGTTGTGGGTTTCTAAATATTAATCCCATTTAGATACGGGGTAAATAATTTAAGTAGACTATGCATAATAGATAGAGCCTCCATCACATTTAGTAGCCCTTCCCCTGGGGACGGATAGAGATGATCTTGCTAAAGCGCTCTGACGCTGTTGTTGTTTTCCTTTTTGTTTTCCCTTCTTTTCAGGTAGCAGGTCAGGATTTCGGAGAGCCGCAGGTTGACAGATTTACAGCATAGTCGTTGCCGCTTATTTTTAGTAATTGATACTCCAAAGTCATTTATTTATGGTTTAGTTGATCATTATACTTGTATTTCATTTTGAGTAGGCTAAGCGCCTCAGTTTGTTTTCATTTGACTCTATGTATTAAGTCACTTCACAATTATTTCAGACATCAGTTATACTTTGTTTTTATTCAGTTGGGACATGAGTATGTTTATTTGGATATCTCTTTTTATATCATGTCCATTGCATGTATTACTCTTATTTTGCCTATTTTATACTACACTTGTTATTGATTCCACTAGAGAAATATTACCGTGATGGTGAAATATGTTGTTGCACGGTGTGGGTGCATGACAGGTTTGACATCTCTGGGTTCACCTTAGACTGCAGCTATGTGTGAAAACAGGGGCGTCACAACCTCTCCATTTTCTTCTTTGCAATATTAGGTGGCAGTATCATTCCTTCTCCCTCTTTATCCCAAAATCTGCTACCTTCAACTGGACTCAACAAGTTGGCATAGATGGCTATATAGTTCTCAGTTTTATACCAATGTGCAATATAATCTTCAGGTACCTATTTCATTAACATGATAGCACTTATAGCATGACCACATGGAATGCCCGTCAACTCCCATTCTCTATATGAACATGTTCTATTACCCAAATAAACTTTATGATTGACCCCTCTACGAATGACTTCAAAGCCACTTTCATCCATTTTTCCATTCCAATGTGGTTGACAATAAATTTGCTCATCATAAGCATCTTTCAACTGTTTTTGAATTCTAGGAGTAATTCCACTCACAAATTTATTAACCAGTTTACTTTTTTCTTACATTCTATTCATTAAAGCCAATCTAATATCCTCTAACATAGATATTATAGGTTTATATCTTGCAAGAAGTATGAATGAGTTGAATGTCTCGGCTATATTGTTATCTACACTGTCACATTGACTTTGGAGTTTAAAGTTGGACTTACAAAATGTATTGAGATCCCTTACCATAAAGTCATCTAATGCTTTGTCAAACAATTTACTCAAGTGTGCTGCTTCAACTAAGAAATCTGCCTTTGTTGTGGCTTTAGCACACTTCCAAAACTGCCTTTAAAGTTTCCTGCCACCATGATTTTTTCTCCAGTTAGAGTAAATATGCCTAGAATATTGCCTATGATCTATTTTAGACCATATTTCATGAATAGCTAGAACTAGTCCCTATAGAATTAACAATATATCAGAACAATAATACATATAATACAACATGAAACAAAAAAAATACAATAATAACATACATTTTGTTGATCTGAAATAAGAGTCCAACCTTCACCATCTCCTATCATCAAATCATGGATCAATAGCCTCAGAAACCACTCCCATGATGACTTGTTCTCTCCCTCAACCACAGCCCATGCTATTGATCACATTAGGTTGTTACCATCTCTACCAACAGCACACAGTAATTGACCTCCACAAGTATGCTTTAGAAAGCATCCATGAAGACCAAAAATAGGTTTACAACACTTGACAAATCCCTCCTTCAATGCAGAAAAAGCACACATAGATTCTTTAAAATGTGCATGAGCCTGATTCTCCACCCAACACTTTAAGCACATATGTACTCCCCTCATTTGATCTACAGATTTCTTTCACATAGGGTTTAAGCAACTCGTATTGCATTGCCATCAATCACTCTATAGCATTCAATGCCTTATCCTTTGCCCTTTGACATTTTTTAAGATTGACATTGATCTTATAATTGTCAGTTATTTCTTGGCAGATATCTCTTGGTTTTTTCATCTTGGGATTTCTTAAAATTTTATCAAGATACTCATGTGCCACCCAATTTTCTGTAATTAACCTATTATTAAAGGTTCTAGTGCAAGTGTGTAACAGATGAATGCTTTTAATTTTCTAAGCTTGTTCATCATCACAATCAGGCCCACTATTTATTTCCCAGTAGCACAATGAACATCCAACATTTATTCTCTTTTTATTATTTTTCATATAAAGCAAATCATAATGATTTTGAATAGAGTAGTTAAGAATAGCTTGTTTTAATACATTCCTTGATGTAAACTTTAATCCAGGTGCAAAGTAGACTGAACTCATCTCCACGTCCTCATTGAAGAATGAATACTTCATCTTCTGCTTCATCCTTATTTTTGTAACTTGAGATTGGGCTTGGGCTTAGGCTTGGGCTTGGGTTATTCATTATCACTTTCATCTAAAGGACATTCATCCTCACTGTCTCTTTGTTCAGACTCATATCCTCCCTCATAATTCAACCAAAAAGATGGCTAATTAGATCTATAGCCTACAGTGCCCCTTGTGCTCAGCTCACCACCCTCTTCCTGTACTATATTTGAAGTTGCATTACCTTGAACTTCCTCTGTGTTAAGTGGATGTGCATTCATGTCAGTAGCTTCTGCATTGTGTACTGCATTTACAACCCCTGGCACTCTAGCAGGAGGTCCCTCATCATCATCTATTAATCTAGCACCAGCATTGAATGCTATTATACCAATTACATCACTTACCATTTTCTTATTCACCCTTCTAATTTCATGTAACTCCTCATCATCATTGATCAAAGCCCCCTCAACCTCACTATCAACCCCCTCCATTGAGTCATCACTACCATATCCAACAGCTTTGGCATTTTGAGACATACTGCTACTACCCTCATTCACAAGCTTCTGTTTTCCTTTTCCTTTCTCAAATTTGCCACTAAACTCATCAACATATGTCTCAGCATCATCCTCATCTGCTTCATCATCAAATGTCTCAGAAGGGTCCATCTTACATGTCTCATCTTCCACTGAATCATCATCTTCACTAGATGATGAATCTTGGTGTATAGGGGTGTTGGTATTGTGTGGAGCTTTTACTTGGTTGAGATTTATCTGAGATTGAATAGAATCCTCCTCTTCTTGTTCATCATTACTTTTTTCCTTATTGGTGTCATCTTATTTCTCTTTTAGGGTTTGTTCTTTTACATTGATTGATTCTCTTGCATTGGAGCTATTTCATCTTGTGCATTGGCATGGTCTGTGGCTTGTTCTCTTTGACTATTGGTTGCATCACCTTGGCTGACTTATGATTCCACTTCATCAACATCTGCCACTGTATGTAGGAAAATTGCAATAAGGAAGATAAAAGAAAATTTGAATT
>BQKN01046937.1:0-11438 GCA_022839385.1 Asparagus kiusianus | reverse complement strand
GTGACCTAGTATCCACTTAAGTGGATAAGAGGCATCATCCACCCAACTTTTAGCCATAGGATCTAGTACATTGATTGAGATCTTGATGAGACAAATACTAATTGAGGAAAGATAGTATTAGAAAAAGAAAATAAATAAATCAACAAAGATAGTCAAGAGATTAATTGCCTGTATCGCCTCTCTCCATCCTCTGCCTTCCGCACTGTAAAGAAAAAAGATTCGCAGCCGAATTCTTCTTAGATCTCTCTAAGTGTACCCTTTTACTTTTTTATATATTTAGCAAGACAAAATTGTTTAATAATTTTAAAAGTCCTGCATTTGCCGAAGAAGGCTCGATTGCCAAGAAAAAACCCCCTTCATTTGAGTGGTTTCTTGTCCAACTTGATAGTTTGATGAGTAAAAGGTTTGGATGAACTGGATTTTCTTTTATTGGTTTATTTATTGATTTTCTTTTAATTTATTTCTTTCCACATGGCGAAGGCAAATTTTCTCCCTTGGTTAAGAGGTGCAATTGATAAAATTATCTCATTGTGCTTGTACTTATACCTAGTGTTTAGCAAAGGGCATACATATCTAGAGTTGCATGTAAAAAAATAAATCAATTAAGAATTAATCTGATACCATTAATGGAAGGATTCCCACCTAATTAATGAATTTAAATCTCTATGGCGACCTCGACCTCTCTACTTGTGAATAGGATGCAGTCGACAACGCTCACGTGGTGGAGATAAGCTTGAAGTTTCTGTTTTCCTTATGCGGGCAATCCTAAAGCGATCTTCTCTCTATCCTTTTTCTTTCTTAATTTTTCATTTTTTCAATATTATCCCTCATCAATTAATTACTGTCACATCATCTTCATTAGAATCTCAATCAATCGACTAGATCCTATGGCTAAAAAGTTGAGTGGACAATACCTCCTATCCACTTAAGTGAATGGTAACTAATCTCTCTCTCTCTCTCTCTCTCTCTCTCACGCACATACATATAATTAGAAATAAAAGTATCATCACATCTTTAGGTCTGTTTTATTATGATGATTATCATAAATTATAAAGTACTCATTTAGTCGTTTTTGAACTAGACACCCAAACGACCCTTAAAATCGTAGTTTTGAACTTAATCATGGGCAGAAAGGAACCTGACCTATCTCTAATGAGTTTCTAGAAATAGATGTGAAGTGTAGGGTATAAATCCAAGAAGTGTATGGCAAGTGTTTTAAATTAAAACACATATCATATAATTGAGTACATATCTGAAAAAATGTATGTATATATCCAAAGAGTGTCCATAAAGTTGGGGTATGGGTACATGTTAGGTACGTGTCCAATATAGGTACAGCTGCACGGTAGAAGTACCCGGGTAACAATCCCTAATCATTACATCAAAACTCTGAAGTTTTGAGGATTGTGTGTTATAGTTTTATATACTAACATATCCCCCGGGTTGAGCGCCCCTTTTTTATGAGCCAAAAACTAAACTCACACAGCGGTAATAATTTTTGTTAAATCCACATTATATACATGGCCGATGGGATTTAAACTCGGGTTGCTCTGATATCATGTTAAAATCTCTAATCATTACACCCAAACTCTAAAGTTGTGGTGAGGATAGAGGGCTATAGTTTTATATTCTAACAATCCCTTACTAATTTTTAAATAGTTTCATCACAATATTGTTTTCACAGTAGTTTATCTACTGGCTTCAACTAATTTCTCTGGTACTCCATTTAATATCTCATCATCTCTTATCCATATTTTTTTTCTTTTGGCCCATCCCACATCCATAGGACCAGAGCGTTCTATATACTATTTCTGTAAAGAGGAGCTGAACAATAGGCAGGTTTCTGTGTGTGAAATTATCTTGAGAGTGAACTCTTTTTATTTTTAAAAATAACCAATAAGGCTAATGAAATGTATGCCTAAGACTCTAAAAATGTAGAGGACTAGAACGTACTTTCTTAAGTCCACCTTTTTCTTTCACAAAAAGATGTGTCTGAAAACATGAAACTTTGAAGCTATTGCTAGATTTACAGAAGTATACTTTAAAAAGGTGGATTATAATTGTAGCGATTGTTAGTCTAATCAGTGCTTTCAAGAAGATGTTTTTACATCAAGCTCTCTGCCCAACTGACTAAAAGCCTTCAGGAGAGTTTAAATGTGAATTGTTGAAGCAAACTGACTACTGAAGCCAGAGAATGGGTTAGACATAAATTGTTGACTACAAAGTTTTAAATAAAGTAGTGTAGTACTGTTAATCAGACGAGAACAAAAAGCAATAGATAACAAGCTCAAGATCCATCACTTACAGATCCTCATCAATTGATCCAAGCTTTCCCAACATTTGCTTGACGCATTTGACGTCGAGAGTAACCTGATCATCGTAATTGCATAATCGATGTGAATAGCTCACCCCCTCATAAAGGAAATTTTGATATCTAAGAAATATGTGGTTAAGATAAAATAGGAAAGAGAAGAGTTAGGGAAAAAACCTAGAATCAAAAAAATCCCAGCAGTACAATGCAGGCTATGATGCTAAACATTTCCATAACTAACGATTTCGGATCTTCTTATTTCTTTATGTTCTACATTGTAGTTCGTCTTCATCTAGTCGTTGCACAAGCATAGAACTTTTTTTGGTACACAGGCTATTTCTATAATATGCAAAAGATAGAAATAGGTCATAATGACATATCAAAAATTTAAAAATTGAAATAGTTAGAAGCAAACCGAAGAGCCAAATAGGTCCCACCAGTAGCAATGTAGGCTCTTGGTGCTGACATTTCTAGAATTAAGAATCTTTCTTATCCTTCATGTTCTGCATTGTAGTTCTTCATGGCTCACTGCATACAATTTAGCTGAGATCATCTAAGTTCTATGCTCAGAAGCATTTAAAACAAGACATGTAAAATAAAATGGAAGTACAAATATAGATCCAGTGTCATGCAAGTACTAGAGAAGGATGTGTAGGTCAGGATATTAGAATGATGTGTTCAAATTAAATGAGTTAATAGCATGCCATCATGAACTTAGTCTTTTTTAAGTTCACGCGTGGCACTTAGCAAGCCTTTCACTAATAACTCACTAAGTTCAACCTCACTAGCACTCACACAGAGAGAAACTAGCTAGCTAAACAAGAAAGAGTTAAGGCAATGAAAGAAAGATAACTCTTATATTGCACTCACAAAAGATTACAACTTTGAAGGGATGGTTTTGCAAGTGAAGTTTTCCTCTATTTATAGGCCTCAACCCTACATCATAGAGTTTCTCTAAAACATTGTACATCCCTCATAATTTCATAATTTTCTAGAGAATTCTACAATACTATATTACCTTCTACTACATCCCACTATATTCTTGCACTCTCCACGCTACTCTAAAACATTCTACTATATTCTAGAGGACTCTACACATTCTGGAATGTTCTGGAAGATTCTAAACATTCTAGACTATTCTAGAACACTCAAGATTTATGGAAAACATTGTAGAATTAACTATTTACCATGCTTATTTGGTAAAAATCATTTTTTATAAGGTGGAATGTAATGCCCTCCCCCACGTAATCTAGCAACGTCCTCGTCGCCTCTTAGGATACTCTTTGATTTTCTCAACAAACTGCCACAATATGTCTACAAGTTCCCAACTATCCTCGCTTTCTGGTAACCCCTTTCATCTCACCAAGTATTTCTTCTTTCGTGGCACACTCCGTGTTTGTGAACTATGCGATCATTAAGTATCTCTTCAACATCCTTATCATATGAATCAACCTTTGCTATAGGCACCCTTGATGACCGACCACGATTTGGATCTTCTAGGTCTTCATAATATGATTTCAACAAACTTACATGTAAACACAAGATGGATCTTCAACTTTGGTGCTAATTCAAGCCGATAGGCTCTCTCTCCAACCTTCTGCAACACCTCAAGTGAGCCTTCATATTTTCTTATCAACCCTTTATGTACCTTCTAGAAGATCTTATGTTGTTGTGGTAGCAACTTTATCATCACCTTATCTCCTGATCGACAGCTCACGTCCCTTCAATTTTTATCCACCCATTTGTTCATCTTCTTAGGAGCATTATCAAGATACATTCTCGTCAAGTTTGTGTGTTCCTTTCAACCTTTGGCCAAGGAGTATGCTGCAAGACTTTTTCCTTCATACTTATCGCCAAGTATTATTGTGTGAGGGGTAAGTGATTGTTGTCTAGTCACCACCTCGAATAGACTCTTGCCAGTCGACTCACTTTTCTGCAAGTTGTATGATAATTGGGCAATATCAAGCAACTTAGCCCAATCTCGCTGATTAGCACTCACAAAGTGCCATAAGTATAACTCCAATAATGCATTGACCCACTCATCCTGGCCATCTACCTATGGGTGAAAGCTAATGGAGTAGTGCGGCTTAGATCCAGCATTCTTAATAAGTCTGTCCACAAGTTAGCGGTGGATCGAGGGTCTCCATCGCTGACGATGTGTTTAGGCACGCCCCAAGACTTCACCATATACTTAAATAGTAGTTTTGCAGTCTTCTCTGTCATCACATCAGATGAAGTATGGATAAAAGTAGCATACTTGAAAATTTGTCCACCACCACGGTAATGGTCCCGTAGCTTTCGGACCTGGGTAAAGCCACGATGAAGTCCATAGTCACAGTTTACCACGAACGCTCCGCAATAAGCAAGGATTGTAGCAAGCCTCCAGGTAAATAGTTATCAATCTTGTCTTGTAGACACACTAAGCAAGTTCACATGTAAATCTCAACATCACCTCGTAACTATGGCCAATCGTATGCCGTCTCAAGCAATGCTCATCCATGTTGTTGCTCTGGATGTCCCACCCACATCGAGTCATTACATTCTTTCATAAGGTCTTGTCAAAGGTTAGCCTACTTAGGGACATAGATGTGCCTTCTTTTTTGTGTAGAGAATGCCATCCTCCTCCCAAAATTTTCTTGTCTTGCCCTGCTTGGCAAGGGTCATCAAGCTCTTGGCCAAGGACCCTAATTCATGCCTTCCTTGATATTCAAGACAATATATCCATCGATCTGTGCAATATAATGTAGTAGCTTGCTTCGGTGTTAATTCCTTCTATGCTTGAAAATAGCTTGTTGTCACAGTGTCTGTCTTTATCACGAACTTTGATCCCAGCAGATAGTGCCTCCACATGCTTGAGCAATGCACCACCGCGGTCATCTCCTTCTCATGTACTGTATATCAACGCTCTCTATCATTCACTTTCCTGCTCTCATAAGCTATTAGATGTCCATCCTACATGAGTATTCCACCAATAGTGAAGTCTGAAGTGTCAGTTTGTACCTCATATAGTTTGGTAGGATCCGCCAAGCTTAAGACTGACTCTGCTCACCGATCTCATGAAGAACAGACTGTGGGCATGGATGAGGAGATGTCAAGAAGCTTTTGAGGAGCTGAAGAGGGCGGAGTTACATCCCACCTTAGAGACAGAGATTTTTGCCACCTAAACATGGTAACTACTTAATTCTACAAATTTTTATATAAAAATCTAGATGTGTTCTAGAAAAGTCTAGAATGTTTTAGAACGTTCCGGAACATTCTTGGTATGTGTAATGCCCTCTAGAACATAATAGAATGTCCTAGAGTAGTGTGGAGAGTCTTAGAATGTAATGGGATGTAGTAAAATGTAATAGAGTATTGTAGAATACTCTAAAGTATGGAACTATGAGGGACAATGTTCTAGAGAAATCCTATGATGGAAGGTTGAGGCTTATAGGTAGAGGGGAAACCTCGCTTGCAAAACCATTCCCCCAAAAGTTCTAATCTTTTATGAGTACACTACAAGAGTTCTAATCTTTTATGAGTGAAATACAAGAGCTCGCTCTCTCTTTTAGCTACTTAGTTTGCCTTGGTGTGAATGCCAAAAGGCTGAAATTAGTGAGTTAGTAAAAGGCTTGCTAAGTGCTGCTTGTGAACTTAGAAAAGACCAAGTTCATGACATGGAAGTTATTTAAACCTAGACCACATGAAGCACCGAGATTCTTGCAAATATTCAAGAAATAGTAAATGAAACAGAAAATGTGTGCTAGCCTAGTCCTTTTGAGGTGTGTTATATATCACCACCCTAAAAGTGGAACATCCTTGCCACAGATATGAAGTAAGGTGTCTGCAGTGTGAAAGTTCCCATGAACTCAAGGATCATAATCAGTCGCATCTTGTAAGAGAGACCATGGTGAAACACTACATAATAACACATGCTCCAGCGAGAACGTTACCAGGATAAGCAACTTCGAAGCAATTCCATGCTTGGGATGTTATAAATGTAAACTAATTTTTCAAAATAAACTACATAGTAATTGCATTTCAAACCAGCTTCAGTGGTTTACAGGGGTATGATACTGGGAAAATCCAGGTTCAAGACCAGGCTATATGGCCTTCATTCAAAAGAAAAGAAATATAATTAGTTATGAGGATAGCAAAGAACATAACGTATCAGAGTTGGGAACTTGAAATTCTAGGCACTAATCATCATACTTATTCTGTCATATATTTATCACCACCATAACATACTACCAATGTCTCAAACATTATGAAAATCAGTTTTTTTTAATACTTCGAGAATAAAAAGTCAGATGAAGTCCTATAGTATTTAATTAACAGGGCATTATGGAGTCACCTCAAAATTTACAAATGCTAGTACCTAAAAAACTTAGAAGACAGAGACTTTGAAAGCAGACGCCATCATATGATCAACAACAGAATAATAACAATGTTTCTTGAGGAATAGATTACTGAAAGATCTTTGCATTCTACTGAAAATTAAAATGTGAGGCGGTCATAAGGTCAAGAGACTAGCTGCACATGCAGACAATTGATGTGCCGATTGTACATAACACCTCGGTGATGCACAAACTCTTCCTAATAGTTCAAAGTAGAAAACAACAAAGAGAACGATAACAACAAGCGCTGAAATTCATTACATTACAACATCCAGCATAAAAATGAAGTCCTTTTTCGGACAATTGCAATTGAGTGTTATATTTTACCTGAGGGACTAACTCTACTTTTAAGAAAATAACAATATCTCTATTATTTTCTCAAGTTGACACCATGAAAAGCTGGGTCTGGCTTGGAAAATGTGACTGATGTATCCTGGAGAATGTCAGTGTGATCAAGTACATGCATGCTTTTTGGCCAAAAACATATCCAAAAAAAAGGAATAAGGAAAGACAAAAATTAGAATTTTAATTAGGATCACACCCCTGAAAGAAATTATATCATACAAATTATATTTCTTAAAAAGGAAAAACCGTTTTAATCTTGCACAGAGACCCAGTTCATTGTAAAGCCCATTGAGTCATTGACCCTTTAAGTCCTGAATTTAAACCCCATCCTCCAGAAGTAGAAAATCCAACATTAAATATCCTGATATGATTATCAGGACCGCGATATGTCATTTTTGAGAAAAAAACAACATATAATTATTTTACTCAAAAAATAGTAATAACATAATTATACATACTCAATTTATGACACCCATTGCTGAATGCCCGAGCGAGATAATCAAAACCTAGACTACCAAAAATTATTGAGAAAAGCCATGAAGAATCTAAAAGTGGATGGAAAGTCAGAACCTTGGAGAATGAGATGAACCAAAAGCAACAAGTTAATGAGCAATGAAATTAACAATGCTCGCCTTAACAAATCACTAAAAAAAACAATCTAACTGTACAAGGCATGCAGAAAAGATACAAATTTTAACATTGAATGCCCAAGTATAATCAGCATGAGCCCCCAACGTATTAAAGCTTTAATCAAACCCTCGATACCCAAAAGATAAAATTGAAACCTAGCCTTCGATAACAAGCAAAACAATGGAAATTTTGAGTCAAGAACAAGAATAATAACAAGAACATACCAAAAACACATTAAAGGGGAAGTGGTATTATCATCAACCATCACTACAATTGCCGAAATATGATCATCATAAACCTATAAACAGCTCCCATTTTATCCAAAAAAAAAAAAATTTGATAAAAACCTCTGAATCAAAAATTTAAGGCCCAGGTGACAGAATTGAAACAAAAACGAAAACAACAATCAACTTAGCAGAAAATCAAAAAAACAACTAATAACGAAGATTTTATCAAACCCCATTAAACGGAAGAGGGCTTGGAGTGAAGCAAGTTTAAAGCTTTCCTTGATCGAAGCTATATAATTCTAAAACAAGAAGCTAACTTTGAAGAAGAATTGAACATTTCAACCGAATCCGTAATTTGAGGAAATCCTAATTTCAATAAAGCAGAAAGCATTACCCCGATTCTTTAACCAAAATCACGAAAACCCTAATTTGATCCCGTTCTTCGTTTCAACGAAGGGATTCGCGCTCTTCAATTGAGTTCGAGAGTGGCAGAACGCGGTTTATTTATAGACGAGAGGAGATCAAAATCGGAGCCGGTGAATTTTCGTCCGCTACGCGTAAATGGTTAAAATGGTAAAAACGAGTAGCGTAAACTACAATAACAATTACGCGTACGCGTATAATGTACGCTTATGTGGGCCTAAATGAACGAAGATAGTGGGCCAAAATTGAAGGATATAGGCCCATAAACAAATATAAGCGAATATTAAAGGCATACGATTGACCCACAAGCGAACTTTTGTGCTAGAATGTAGTCTATTGAAGCCCATTTGAGGGGTTTTTTTTGTTCAATAGATTGTTTTTAAAGTAGTATCTTAAATTATTGGAGTTGCTAATTAGTTCCCCCCATTCATATAAGTTACGGTAAATTAGTTCCCGTGTTAAGTTGTCATGAGGATTGTAGACAATATTACGTTAAACTCTAAATAACAATTGCATGATTACACGGGCTAATTAAAACTATGAAAAATTTAGAGTGACTTGTAAGACTAAATAACAATTGCATGATTACACGGGCTAATTAAAACTATGAAAAATTTAAGCGGAACCAGGTGTGCACAACAGAAATTCCAACTATTATTATTGCCTTAAAGAAACAATTTCCCGTTAATTCTGAGATTAAATAAGCAAATGTTTTGTTAAATTGCAGAGTAAATTAGCGGTGTGTTATCTTTCCAAGTGCCAGAGATCGAGGGGCTGAAGGCCCCTCTCTGTTGCATATTGTATTGCTCAGCCGAAACCTGGAGCATCCTCGTGCTATTCGATATTGGTGACCATTAATTGAGTCTTTTGCTTTCTGAGCTCTCTCTAGCTTTCTCTCTTTTTTCTAGTAGTATATCCATCCAGATTTCTGTGGACCGATTATAATTCCTAAATCAGCCCATGTAAGCCCATGAAATATTTCTGGGGCTAGACGTGGCCCGGTTTATCATTTATTTCTTAACACTGGACCAATTAGAACATACCTGGGCCGTCGTAGGTTGCCCTGCTAGGGATTAATATGTAAAATTGGGCAATCGTAAAGTTTGTGGATATATAAATCTCATATACTATTTTCATTTCCATTTTTTTTCCCCCTGAAAACTAGTGTGCGCCCGTGCAAAACCACGGACCCATCTTTTTTCTTTTTTTCTTTTTTTTTTTTTGCTACAGTAATTATTTTTTGATCGCCATAATGATTTTTTGTAAACGTTACAATATTCTGTTTGCACTACAGTAATACCGATACAGTAATTCACTGCAGCATGAATAGTGAATCTTAGGATCATCCTATAAGTATAGAGGAGTAGATTCTTGGGTTCTCCTTTTAAGTACAAACTAGTGTGCACCCCGTGCAAAGTACGACCATATTTTTTATTTTCGCTACATTTTTTAAATGCTACAGTAATTTTTGTAAACACCACAGTTTTTTAACGCTACGATATTCTGTTTATGCTACAGTAATAATGATATAGTAGTTCACTGTATCATTTACTGTAGAATGAATAGTGAACCTTAGTATCCGCATATAAGTATAGAGGAGTAGATTCTCGGGTTCTCCTTTTAAATATAAATCAGTGTGCACCCGTGCAAAGCATGGACCCCCTTTTTGTTTTGCTACAGTGAATTTTTTGAACGCTACAGTTTGTATGAATAGTGAATCTTAGGATCCTCCTATAAGTATAAAGGAGTAGATAGGAAGGCATGGATCGTGATCACGAATGACAATAACAAAACTCCACGAACTTTTATCTTATAATGCATAAGAATTATAGTAAATTAATCATTACAAATTTTAAATGTAATTCTGTAATTTGAACTCGTTCTAATTGTACTCCTCGTCGACTTTTTCGCAAACTTGTTAATTTATCCGTCATAATCTCATCTAGCAAAATAAGAAATAAAGATATACCGCTGTCAAGATTCACGTGTTTATATGTAACTAAAACTAATAATGTGTCTCAAGGGGGGTTTATCTATCAATAACTCATTCAACAAATCAAGTAGTTACCTAATTTTGATCTTTACATTTTAAACATGTCTATTAGTACAGACAAGGAAAAAAGAGAGGTACGCGCGGGTGAAAGGAGATGCAGAAGAAATTCAACGTCGATGAACATATATAAAATAGAAGAAATTTTCTAAATAAACTCATTCATATTTTTTTCTAAAAATAGACCCCCTTGAATTTTATTTACAAAAATAGACTCATTTGTCTTAATCTGGTTCCTAAATAGTCGGGGTTGTCAATTCCGACTATTTAGGAGGTTGTAAACCCCCAATTATAATCCTAAACCCTAACATTCTATGCACTAAATAGCCGGGGTTGGCAATCCCGACTATTTAGAAACCGGATTAAGACAAAATGAATCGATTTCTGTAAGAAAAACTCAAACGAGTATATTTTTAGGAAAAAAAATTATGAAGTGGTTTGTTTAGAAAATCTCTTCATATAAAATATCTTATGGATTTATTTATTTATATCCTACTGCTATTGTGGTCCGTAGATGTATGTTTGTCTGCCTTTGGCGTCTCTCGAGATCCTTGGTCAGCGCTGCTCGTTGGCCCGCAACCACCGCTTTCCCGCCGCGAAAGGTCATTTTCCCGCCAAAGACGGAAGAGAAGCTGGGCTCTCTTGTATCCAGTCATCACAGGAGTTAATCTTTTATTTGATGAGCGAAGGATACTATACGAAAATAGGGTTATTTCATATTATATACCCCCTTAAATCATGGGTGCTGGCAAAAGATTTCCTTCGAATCTTTGTATTTGCAAAATTATCCACTTAATCATCAATTTCGGAGGAGAAAACATACTTTTAAAATCAACAGAGTCATCAGCTTCGTGATCAAAATTTGGGTGCTTTGTTTACAAATTTTACATTGTAGCACGAAGTTAACCCATGAGGCCAAGTTTGTTTTTTTATCTCCAGACTAGAGAGTATTACATTCTGACGATAATGCTAGGACTGTATTATCATAGAGCTATTTTAATCCAATTTGATATTTGTTTTCACATAGATTAGTATTCGGACTAACGTAAAATAGTCCATATTAGTGTTTGTTTTTA
>BQKN01046936.1:0-24137 GCA_022839385.1 Asparagus kiusianus | reverse complement strand
TATTGTTGTTATATATATATTTATATATATATAATTTTTTTTGACAAGAATTTAGCTACAAATTGTTCAACATGAGTTAATTTCAAGTTATCAGAATTTTTTTTGACAATAAATTTCCTCAAAATTGTTCTTTTAGAACAAAAATGTTAAAATTTTGATAACTTGATCGGTGAAATATACATGTTGATATTACAATTATAAGCTAACCCTTAGAAATGATTGGCAATTTTTTTTGAATTGTTTGCACATAACACCCCAAATTCAAGTTTATTTTTGCAAAACCCGCTAATTTTTCGAATTTGCATAAAACACCCCAATTTTTTTTTCAATTTGAAATCACTTACCCAATTGAATGTTCAAAAATTATGTGTTTTTGCACAAAAAACCCTAAGAATTTTCAGGTTTGCATAAAACACCCCCAAATTTTTTTTTAGATTATTGTACAAGATATCCTCAATTGAGTTCCAAGTTCAAACCCCCAAGAAATTTTTGGATTTTGCATAAACCCCCCTAATTTTTTGGATTTTTGGACAAAATCCCCAAATTTTTGGTAAATCCCCAAATTAAACCCTCAATTTGTCGAATTGATCAATTTTTATCATGAATCAATACCAAAATATGATAATAATCCAAAATTATTCATGATTTAATCACCACATCATCCATGAATTCAAAATTTGAAATTACAAGATCAAGTTTATAAAATATACCTTGGGGAGATGAGGAAAAAAAAATCTAGAAATTGAAGAAACAATCTTCCAAAATGCTCTTGACCAATGTGTGGGGGAATGAGGGTTTGAGAGGGGGGAAGAATCGGGTTTGGGAGATAAAAGGAAGAGGAGAAGAAAGGGGCTGGGGGGGTTGCGGTTTTAAAAGCAGCTGGGTGGAGGCATCGATGCCTCACACGATAACTTTTGGGCCAGCCGGCCCAAACACGACTTTTTTTTCTTTTTCTTTTGTTTTGTTTTGGGCCTGTGATTTTGGGCCTATATATTGTAGGCTGTCTAAAAAATCACAATAGATAGCTGATCCCCATGAGATTACAAGGCAATGGTTCCTTCAAATCAAGAAGCAGAATTCATCCTTACAATCAAAACAGAAGAGATTTCTGAATCATTATATCAGCAGCATTATAATCGCTACAAACACGACCTCATGTTTGAGATGATTGATCTTGATGGCTGCGACAACAACATGACCAATATTATATTAGCAACTATTAGAGATGCTGATGAGCAGTGTAATGATTTCAGAAATAAAAGGTAAAACTTAGTTGGTTAGTTGCTTGGTAGAGAGCTGTGGGCAAATATTCACTGATTCCTATCAAGTTCCAACAATGAAAGCTGTAGTCAGAAAGCTTTCATGCCAACAAATGAAGATTGCAAATGGAGGACTTTTCACGTAGATCGAGAAGGGTTACAATTTAACAACGCTTCCGATAGCTGATGAAAACTCTATTCAGTTGTCTTCACATTCAACAGTGAGAGCTACAATCTGACGACTTTCACACCCCGTAACAGCTCAAGCGAGGATTACTGAACGACGGTCCTCGCAACACCTTACAGAAGAGGTTACAAGTCAACCAACTTCTTCTAAAACGCGGAAGTCATCCCCACGTTACAATTTTGGAAGTGCACCCGACCTCAGCGTTTCCAAGTTACAACAAGACAAACACGAATGACCTTCGCGTTCTTGAGGTTCAATCAACACCCGACCTCAGCATTTCCAAGCTGCAGCAAACAAAAACGTGAGTGACCCTCGCGTTCATTGATGTTCAGTCAACACCCAACCTCGCGTCTCAATTCTAAGACGCGAGGTTAGGGTCCTGAACGCCAAGGTGGGCGTTTGACTCATTCAAATCTGAGTCGAACAGTTCCAGAACTGCTTTCCCCACGATCTGAGGAAATCACGCCCACTTAGGAGCGGATTTAGAGGGCAGTTACAACCTCTTATTCCCTTATAAAAACTCAACAAACTCAACTAAGTTAGAGGCTGGCTCTGGGAGAATCGGTTTTGGGCATCTAAACTGCACAGGTTTGGAGGGGATTCAGAATCTCAACCACACAGAGAGGCGAAATCCTTGGAGATAGGATTTTTGAATCGAGTTCAGAAGATCAAATCAGAGAAGGATTCCTCAACAACAGAATATCTGCTTGGTCATCAACCGAATCTTCGGTTTTAACAACTCTATCCACAGAGTTCTAACTCGTTCAGAGTTCTTAAACTTGTTAAAGAGTTACTTATAAAACTTTCCACAGAAGTTCATTGTTCCCACGAGATAAGAGACGGTCAGATCGTCAATGGAGAGCAAATTCGATGCAAGCAATCGAAGGAGGCATTCCATCGCTACCGAGAAGAACCCAGTTTTAAATAAAGGGGAGAATCAAATTCGTTCTCCTCTCTTTTGTAATCGAATTGTAACCGAGATTAAAGGAATCAAAGTCAAATTTCTTTTCTTCTCTTCATTGCAATTTTCCAAATACAAAAGATGGCGACTCTGCTGGGGACTAGCTTTTCCGACGAAGAAGTGGTGGCGCAGTTCGACGTCCACCTCATGGGAACTACTGTCGAAACTCTCATTGTGGAGTTCGACCAAGCAAAATACGAGGAAGCCCTCTCCTCTGGATCGCTTAACCCCAAGGCTAGGCGTGATGTCCGCCAGATCTCCAAGGAGGTCAAATCTGCTGATGAAACGCCAAAGAAAGTCCTCTCCTTTGGCCAAAAATCGTCGAACAGCCCCTCCGCTGCAGGAGCGGGCTCAACCTCTGCTGAACTCGCACAGTGGGTTAAATATCGCGCATTCGCGTTAATGCGACGTTCCTCAGGTCATAAATGGCCTATAGAGGAGACAAACTCCATGAACGTCAACGACGTTGCTGCTAAGGCTTTGAGACAAGCCAAGAAGAACGTCGCTCGCAGATGGAGGAGACCCATACGACGAGCACACCTGCGCGAAAGCCGAATGTTGGCCCAACACGAGGATCGCGTTTCTAAAACTTTACCCGAACATAGCGTTCCCAAAACAGAATGCTCGCTTCTCGGTAATGAGCCAAATTACGTGCCTCAGCTGATACAGCTAAAACGTGTCCCTCAGTGGCGCGTTGTTCCTTCAAAACGCAGCCCTCAGGAGGAAGCTGCCAAAGATAAACGCGACCCTCAGGTGCATGTTCAAACAGAATATGACCCTCAAGAGTCTGTTTCACCAAATAAACGCGACCCTCAAGGGCGCGTTCAACCAAAACATGACCCTCAGAGGTCTGTTTCATCATTCAAACGAAGGCCTCTGCCTAATGTTTACAAATCCAAACGCGACCCTCGCGTTATTCTTCAAGAACGCGACCCTAGCGTTGTTCTTCAGGAATGCGATCATCAAGAGGTCCGTCAGGTTCAAAAAAGTCAACGTGGGTTTAAAATTCATGTTCGACAAGAACCAATCTCATCCACCCGAGGGTAGGGGGTTCCATCTCTGCCTCCACACCCAGGGAAAGCTTCCTCCCAAGTTCCTGATCTGCGGGAATTGTTATCAAGAGGAAAACCAACAGTACCAGCAGCTCACTCGTGCCAATGTGATAATCACATTTTTATTATAATTTTATACCCTCATTATCTATTTTATATGAATAAATAAACCATTAATAATTGTTGTTAGATTAGTTTGCACATAATTGAATGAAAATATAAATAAATATTATTAAATATAAAAACCCCTCAAAAATCTCTCTTCTCTATTTTGTAGCGTTTTTGAAGCCCAAAGCCCATCAAGAAAATGATTACATCAAAGACTTGGTGGACTTGGATGCAAAGAGTGGAATGGAATGGACTTTTATGCAAAGATTACAAAACCACCTACGGACTTCATTGCTGCAACATATGGGCCGAACTGCTTTGAATCAAATGATTGCTGCATGTGTATAAGTGGGCCGAATTGATTTGAATCAAATGAAATGCTACTTGTGTACAAGTGGGCCGGAATTGATTATGAAAATCAAGTGAATAACATGGCCAAGGAACTGCTGCATCAAGACCAGACCTTGATGAAGATTTGCTTGGACTTAGAGATCAAATGAAGCAAATGAAAACCGGACTTCATAGGACCTGCTGCAAAATCAAGGCTTGGGCCGGACTTTATTAATTTTGAAATGGAAATGTTTGAGTGGTCCAGAGACTCATGAATTGGCTTTTAAACTCAAGTGGGCCGGATTTCATTTTTTTTAAAAAATCAATTGAAGATTGGGCCTTGGAAAATCAATTGAAGATTGGGCTAGAACCAAATTCAAAGGTGGAGATTGTGGCTTGGGGCTCAAGACAAATCAAATGGCTCATATTCATTGAAGATTACTATAAATAGGGGTAGAGAGTGAGGGGTTACAGGTGTGAAAATTTTGTAAACTCCTTTTGGAGAGGAGGGCTACTCTTAATTGAGAAGGCCTTCCAAAAATTGTAACTTTAGTTGCAATTAATAAAAATAATTTTTTCCTCTTTAAATTTGTTCTTTCTCCTCTTTGTTGAATGATGAGGATGGAGATGAAGAGCAATTTGAAGGTTTGCATTTCTTTTCTCTTTTATTTCTTTTTAGTAATTTCTTTATTATTGCTTATTAGTTAGATTTAAATTCATGCTTGTACTGTAGATTTACTTTCTTGTCTTTTTATTTCTTTTAGCACTTTAATTTGTAGAGTAGATTTATTTTCTTGTAATTAATTTCTGCAATTTATTTTGTAGTTTAGATTTTTATTTTCTTTGTAATTAGATTTATTTCTTGTTCATAGTTTAGATTTTCTTTTCTTTTTATTTTTGTAATTAGTTCTTTTTCTTGTTTTTATTTCTTAAAGATGTGAATTTAATTCTTGTAGGAAGTTTAGAATTATATGAAACTAGTCTAATTTCCCTTATATTGTATGAATTATTCTCTTGCACTTAAAATGTTCATGTTTAGGATAATCAACTAGAGAACTAATCGGTAGAAGAAGAATTTGATAATCTATGCTTATCTTAAATGGTTTGATAGGTTATGCTTATGAATTCTAGGATTATTATCATGTTGTTGTTCTTATCATGAATAGTAATTTTGACTTAGATGATAATTTGATAGGTTACACTTTCCTTAAATGGTTTGATAATCTATGCTTAATAAATCTAGGTTGAAATATGATAAAAAGAGAATAGTTTATATTTTGTAATTGAAATTGATTAGTGGATTATATTCTAGATTACTTACCTCTTTTGAATCCTCCATCTTAACTTTCTTAAATTTTCTTTTCATTCTTAGTTTTATTTCTTGATTTTATTAATTCATATTTCTTACCTCGTGATTTCATTTATTCTTTGATTCTTCTTTCTCCTCTAAAACTCAATTTATTATCTCTTGCACATAAATCAAAACAACCACTCATCACAATCACACTTATTCTTTATTCCTAATTGTCATGCACAAAACATAAGAACCATTTCTAATAATCTCCTAAAATCACCTTCCTCGTGGGATCGATATTTTTTTATACTATAACTTGATAAATTGTGTACTTGCAATTTTGGTACATAATTATGCCGCACCACAATGTGAGAGGCTTATCTCGGCAGTCCTTTCAGAATGCTATTGTTGCACATCCGCACCTCGGCAGTCTGTATTCGACAGATTGACGAACGTTGTCAGACCTGCCAAATGACAATGCCGATACAGAAAATAGACAACCGAGATGGAATATCCCGAAGTCACTATAAATGTGATAGGTAGAGGGAAGGCTTCAAATCCCAATTCTGAAGAATCACAAAGGAGTCATTCCCCGACTGTTCGGGAGATATGTGAAGAGTTTGAAGGGGTATACCGACATACCCGAACTCATACATGAGCTATTCGCGCGGTTAACTACCAGAGGTTAGCTAAAGGAATTTCCTCTGATGATGAACATTCGGCGATAGCCGAATTTCAATCTTCCAGTTCTGTTGTGGCTCGTGAAGTTTCCGCTTACATGGAAGGAAATCCTGAAGACCTGGCCAAAAGAGTGGACGAACATCATGTCATACTCCAAGCACAACAGGAGACCCTTCTTCAGATGAAGGATATGTTGGCCCAGCTCCTTGCTGAAAAAGGCCAAAGACCTGAATCTTCCTGAAGAACCACTTCGAAGGGAAAGCAAAAAGTGACTGAACATTCAGATTGCGAAACTCACAAACTGGAATCCTCTTCTGAAAACGAGAAGGAGACCGAAAGAGAACTGCATCCCCAGTCTACTAAAGTGGACGAATTGGAGGCTCGACTCAATGCAATCGCTAACAGGAGCGAGCTCCGCGAAGAAGGAGTAGTGCGACCTTATCCTGCTGAGTGGGACACAGCTCCCTACCCACCGAAGTTTAAGACCCCAACTCTGCAACCTTTCGATGGCACAGGGTCACCAAACCAACACATCTACTACTTCAAGTCATAAACTGGAGACGTAGTAGCAAACGACGCCATTCTGATCCAACTATTCATCGGTACGCTCAAGGGTGTCGCTTTTGAGTGGTTTATGAAACTGCCTGCCGGATCTATCCAGAAATGGGTAGATTTGGAAAGGCTATTCTTGGCCAGGTTCTTTGAGGACGATACAGAAGTTTCAGTCCCAACTCTTCTAGCCACTAGACAAAGGAAAGGAGAGTCCATCAAAGCATACATCGAGAGATTCCGCAGCATGGCACTGTGATGCCTGTCAGGTATGACCCAATCAACCTTGGTTGAAACCTGCAGGCATAACTTGCAGACCCAGCTTCTGGCTCAGATAGGGGTAGCAGAATGTTGATCCTGGAGAAAGCTGGTTTTGCAGGGAGAACAAGCTGAAGAGATAGTTGCTCGTGTTAAGGCTGAAGAAGTCGCACAGCCCAAGCCGTAGCAGCAACGCAACCAGAACAATGCTCAGCGGTCTAAGGGAAAGGAGACTCTAGCGGCCGATGCCAACACACGAGTACCACCTCCCGCGAAACAAGGCAAGGTGCCAAATCAACAGAGAGCGCCCAAGTAGTATTCATTCAAAGAAGAACATGTGGACACCTTGTTCCAACTACTTCGGAAGAACAACAAACTGCAGCTTCCCGAAATCAGGAAACCGGATGAGGCAGGAAAGGTTGACGATCCCAACTATTGCCGCTATCACAGGTTCCTGGGCCACCCCACCAGAAAATGTTACATCTTCAAAGACATTCTACAAAATCTGGTAAATGCAAATGTGCTCATCCTGAAGCCTGAGCAGAAGACCGTGTCTACCAACTTGATAGCGGTCCAATTCGGTAATTTCCCAGCAGTATCAGCTACAAATGGCGTTATTCCCGTCTACAAGGGAGACATGCATATGAAAAACACTGACTTGCATGGTCAGAAAGACAGGGGGTTGGTACCCCTCACCACCCCAAAAGGAGAAATCATGTGGGTCCATCCTAACCTGCTAGGAGATCAACAGTGGACGAACACCTCGTCCAAAAAGAAAGGAGGCAAGGCTAAGTCTTCTAATATGATTAGCCCCTCCGTGACTGAGAGTGATGATCACCTCAAACCTCTCACTGATTCAGAAGAAGAGAGGATTGCCCTGGCAGCGTACCCAGGAGACAACCCTGGCACTCGGTATGGAAAGGCTTACTTGAGAGACTACAACCAGAATCCTCAAGAAACTGAAGAACAGCCCTAAGACGTTGGGGGTTCTGTGCCGAAAAAACCGGCTAATAAGGGAAAACAAAAGGAGATTCGGTTCAATAGAAATCTTCACCAGGAACCCGGAGAATCGAGCGCTCCTTTTCAGTTCAACGTCATGGCACAACTGGCCAATATACCGGCCAGAATTACACTATATGAGCTCCTGAGGCTGTCCAAAACTACCAAGGAAGCTCTAATAGAAGCATTAAAGAATACGGAGAGCTTCATTACACAAGTTGCTCCAGTTCCTGAAGCTTCGGAAGACCAACCTTGCCGGCATTGTCTGCAAGCGGCGAGAAGCCTACCTTACATATCCTTTACTCAAGAAGATATGCAGGTTAAACACAAGCATGACAGACCTTTGTATTATACAGGGTACATTGGGTCTTCAGAAATCAGCCGTGTTCAGGTTAACCCGGGCTCGGCGCTCAGCATCATGCCCTACAGGGTCATGTAAGTCTTAGGGATTCCCATGCATGGGCTGAACACTACTCAGACTACCATCTTTGGGTTCAATGCAAACAGCACTCGGCCCCTGGGGAAGATCAAACTCCGGTGTCAAATTGGGGACCTTAAGTCCGAAGTGACCTGTTACATAATAGATGCGGACACGTCCTACAATCTTTTGTTAGGACGACCATGGATACATGCGAACCGCATTGTCCCGTCTACTCTACATCAGGTCATGAAATATGCCAACGATGAAGGAGAAGTTCGAACCCTAATTGCAGAAAAGTACCCCTTCAGAGGAGTGGAAAACTTTCACATAGTCTCTGTTTTCTACCTCGAATCCCAGGAGAAAGAAGATGCAGACAGCGACAATGAAGCCGACACTGAACCGGATCCTAAAGACGATTGTCCATGGGAGTTGAATCTAGATGTAATGGGTCAGGATGAGAGTAACAATAATGTACCGAGCGAGGGTGAATGGTGCATTAATGAAGATTCTATTTTGGCATACTTGTCTGATGTCTCCTCTAAAAATAAACAAATAGAGAATGATCATAATACAGGTACCAACCCGTGGCACACATTGTGCGCAGCAACATCCCTTACGTTGCCAATTAAGTCATCCTTCCCTTCAGATGAAGAAATAGAAGATGCACAAAAGGCTTTCTTCAAAGTCCCGTCCAAAAGGAAAGGGCAGAAGCCAATTTGTTTTGGTAAAGTCAAACCCGAACAACTCAAACAAGGAAGTTCAGAAGAAGATGATGGAGTTCCTCAATTCCATTATCACGAATCCAACTCCCTCCAATTAATGAAACAAATGGGGTATGACTTTGGTGAAAAACAGGGTCTAAACTTCGGAAAAAGAAGGCAAACACCAATTCGAATGTCCCTAACCCCCGAAGGAAAACCCCCAGATTATTATCAAAAAACCAGAAGAGGTTTAGGTTATGTCACACCTCCCTCTGTCCCAGAAAATAAAATCAGTAATTATCTACGGCAGGATCATTCATCCGGAACATCTTCCTGGGAATGTGACGTCAGTGTCAGACCTTTCTTTAAAAGTTTGACTGTGAACATGGTTTCAACTAGTCACCCGAATGAAGATGCAGGGAATGACGAAGGGTTAATTGAATCAACCAATGACCCATGGATCAAACGTCTTAACATTTTATGGGATATGCGTTTCGAACAACGCGAACTACCCACTGAAGAAACGTAATCCAGGTTAACATGGGGGACGAATCTGACCCAAAACCAATTTTCATAAGTGAAAGCCTATCATCATATGAGAAAGAAGACCTCATATCTCTCATCCGAGAATATATAGATGTCTTTGCTTGGAATTATGAAGACATGCCGGGTCTCGACCCAAAAGTGGCCATGCATCGTCTCAACATTGATCCGGATGCCAAACCCGTTAAACAACAGCAACGTCGGTTTCGTCCAGAGATCATGGAAGCAATTGAGTCTGAAGTGAAAAAGCTTATAGACTCAGGCTTTATTAGAGAGGAACAACACCCGGACTGGGTGGCCAACATTGTTCCAGTGTCTAAGAAAAACGGTAAGGTCCGTATATACATCGACTTCCGCAACCTTAACGCAGCTTGTCCAAAAGACGAGTTTCCACTTCCCATCACTGATGTCATGATTGACAACACCTGCGGATATGAAAGGATGTCTTTCATGGATGGATTCTCCGGGTACAATCAAATCAAGATGTATCCTAAAGACCAAAAGCATACTGTATTCAGAAGACCGTTGGGGGTGTTTTGCTACACATTGATGCCCTTCGGCCTGAAAAACGCAGGTGCAACTTATCAACGAGCAATGAACGCCATCTTCCACGAACATCTGCGTAAGAAGATAGAATGTTACATCGACGACATAGCGGTGAAAAGCCAATGTAAGGGTGATCATCTTGCAGATTTGAAGATAATGTTCGATATCATGCGAGAGCACCAACTGAAAATGAATCCGACTAAATCATTCCTCGGAGTATCAAGTGGAAAATTCCTAGGATTCATTGTCACGTCCAAGGGAATCTCTCTTGATCCAGAAAAGGTGCGTGCCATCCAAGACATGCCGCCGCCAAAGAATCTCAAAGAGCTCAGAGGTCTGCAAGGCAGATTGGCCTACATCCGAAGATTCATATCTAATCTCTCGGGGCGCTGTCAACCTTTCTCGAAGCTCATGAAGAATGGCGTGTCCTTTATTTGGGATGAAGAATGCCAGAAAGCTTTTGAAGAGATTAAGAAATATCTCACCCAACCACCTGTTCTCGCGGCCCCTATATCAGGAAAACCGTTCCTGTTATATGTAAGGTCTATGGATCATTCTCTAGGAGCGTTATTGGCCTAGAACGATGATCAAGGTCAAGAGCAAGCCATCTATTACTTAAGCAGAACCATGATGGGAGCCGAACACCGGTACAATCCGGTCGAAAAAGAATGTCTCGCTTTGGTATTCGTAGTTCAAAAGATGCGATATTACCTAGTCAGACAAACAATTCACGTCATCTCTAAGATGAATCCCTTAAGGGTACTGATGACGAAGCTATCATCTCTAAATTGCCGACTCGCAAAATGGGCCATTCTCCTGTCACAATACGACATGCAATTCATGCCCCAAAAGGCAGTCAAGGGTCAAGCATTGGCAGACTTTCTAGCCGATCATCCGGTGCCAGGGACATCTAAATTGTATGAAGAATTGCCCGACGAAGTCGCCGAAGCTTGTGTCACTCAAGAATCTATGCAAGTGTGGAAACTATTCTTCGACGGTGCATCCAGAGCAAACCCTCGTGGAGCAATTACCGCGGGAGTAGGGGTGGTGTTCGTCTCTCCGAACGGTCACGTAATCCCAAGAGGATATTCCCTAATTGAACCTTGGACCAACAATGTAGCCGAGTATAATGCTCTGCTACTAGGAATACAATTTGCCGAAGAACTTAATATTCGGCATCTGGAGGCCTACGGTGACTCTCAGCTCATTGTAAATCAAGTCCGAGGGGAATATGAAGTACGTCATGAGGACTTAATCTCGTAATACTTTGCAGTATTAAAGCAAGCTAAGAAGTTCCAACGATTCTTTATTGAATACATTACACGAGCTCAGAACGCTTATGCAGATGCTTTGGCCTCATTGGCAACTTCGCTGGCATTACCGCCAGGTGTCGAAATAACGATCCTAGTCACAGGATGTTAACTATACTGCTCTAAGATTCTCATAGAGAAAAGCTCAGATAAGACGATGACGGGAGAAGTCTGTACAACCTCTATGGAGTTTGAATCTAGGGATTGGCGATTTCTGTATATTGACTATGTCCTGAACGGAATTTTGCCCGACGATCCTAAGGAAACGGCCACTGTCAAGCGAAAGGCCCTCCGATTCTATTACAATGCAATTTCCCAAATCCTGTATCGTAAGTCACATGATGGAGTTCTGCTCCGATGCCTCTCTCGTAAGGAAGCAAGAGACGCCCTCAAGGAAGCTCACGACGGAATGTGCGGAGCTCATCAACCCGGGGTTAAATTAGGGGATCGCCTCCGACGAATTGGCTATTACTGGCCAAAGATTACGCTAAACGTTGTCACACGTGTCAGATTCATGGGGACTTTATCCACCAAGCACTAAGTAACTTGCACCCCACTTCCGCATCCTGGCCATTCGAAGTGTGGGGCATGGATATCGTGGGACCAATTTCTCCTCCGACCTCCAAAGGATACCGGTTCATCCTATCTGTGACCGATTATTTCTCTAAATGGGCGGAGGCAATCCCATTAAAAGAAGTCAAGACTTCAAATGTGGTTAAGTTCATCAAACATCACGTCATTTACCATTTTGGAGTCCCGAGGCGAATAGTTCACGACAATGGGACACAATTCGTAAGTTTTGTGTTTCAGAGATTTTGTGATAAATTCAGAATCCAAAGTGTCGCATCTACAGCATATTATCCGCCAGCAAATGGTCTTGCAGAAGCTTTCAACAAAACCATAGTGAAGCTTCTCAAAAAGTTTGTTTCCAAGAGCCGGCGCGATTGGGATGAAAGACTCGGTGAATGTCTGTGGGCTTACCGCACAACAGTGAGGACGCCTATGAGAGCTACACCATTCTCTCTGGTATATGGCTGTGAAGCTGTATTGCCATTAGAGATCCAAATCCCTTCTCTGAGAGTCGCGATCACAACGGGACTAACAAAAGAGGAGAAACATCAACGACGTCTGTAAGAACTTGAGGCCCTAGACGACAAACGACTTCAAGCTTAGCAGCAGATTGAATTGTATCAAGCTCGAATTTCTGAAGCCTACAACTGTAGGCGTATAAAATTGCCTATGGATCCCTTAGCATAGCTCGACACAAGAAATCGACAAATCAACGGACGTTCGAGCAACGAAGCGAACTAACGAGGCTACGAGGCCAACGAACCGCACACAAGCAACGGAATACGTTCGCATGTGGAATCGATCCAACGGTTCAGAAAATCGACGAGTCGTCCAACAACAAAATAGGATTTGTACTCAAACACCGAGGCGGAAATACTGCCAAATAAAGACACGGGCTATCAAATCAAAGTCCGGACGAATCAAACGAAGAACCGAAAGACGGAAAACACCGGAAAACGACGAAACACGACACACCCGGGGACTCGGCCTGACCCGAGCCAACCCGGGGTGGCTCGGCCCAAGCCGAGCCACCCCAGGGTGGCTCGGTGGCCGAGCCACCCCAGGGTGGCTCGGCATGAGCCGAGCCACCCCAAGGTGGCCGGGTGTTCCCCCCCTCCCTCTTGTGCACGCGGGCACAGTTCAGGTATCCTATAAATAGGGGGGGTGGTTGTTCATTTGAGAGGACTTTTGGTGGAACTTCTAAAGAGCCGAAACTCTGCCGGATTGTCATCTCAACTCGGAATTGTGAAGGCTTGAAGCTTGGACCCTCGGATTCGGTTTTTGGCGAGCACCCGCAACAAAAAAGGCAGGAGTTCGAAGAAGCTAATCCTCAGATCTACGTTGTTCTACTCCGGATCTAAGCTTGGTTCTTAGATCCCGAGATTTGAGCGGTCGTTTCCTTGGTGAAACGATCCCTCCCGGCTATTATCTCCTTGGTGGGATAGTACCCGTAAAACGTCGTAGATCTGCTCGGATCCAGATCTCACGGTGGTCAACGGTAAGCAACCCCGGCGCAGGCGAAGAACCCACAAAGCGAGTGACCGTATAACAGGAGCTCGTGATCTGTTCGTTAAATAAGGAAAGTTGTAATTTTTCTTTGTTTTCTTTGATTTTCATTGTAACCGGCTCTTATAAAAAGACTGGATCTTTGTAAACGCAAAAAGTTGTTAACAAGATAGCAATGACATCGTCAATGAAGAAGAATTTGGTTTTTCCCGCGAACAATCTGGCGACCACAGTGGGAGCCACCGATCTCGCTGCCGAGATCGGAGCGTCGCAGCCGCGGATCTCGATCCCGATCGTGGAGGAGGTCGAGTACGAATTCGACCAACAGCAGTACGAGGAGTACGTGTCCTCGTCTGGATCTACCTCCTCCCCCAAGTCCAAGAAGTCCCAAAAGCTCTCCTCTAGGAGAAAGGTGCGTTGGTGCGAAGAAGTCGAAGCCACCAACGATGACCTCACCCCAATCGACGCCGAAGTTGCGTTGGGTGAAGTCCTACCGGCCTCCAAGAAGGTCAAATCCGCCGTTGAAGGCGTGGTGACTCTCTCTAAGAGAGCCCGCCAGAGGCAGCGTCAACGCCTCGCGAAGCAATTCGCCAAGGCCATGGACTCCGTTGACGGGGTCCGCTATCATGCGGATCTGAAGAACAAACGAGGCAAACAGCCTCAACAACAAATGCAGGGTGGTTCCTCCAAACCATCGACAATGGAGTGGGTTCGTGTCAAACGGAATCGCTCGACGTTGGAGGAGCGCATCCGCAAACGCCGCGCCTTATCGGCGCAAGCACGAGCCAAAGCTGAAGAAGCCCGTCGAAAGCTGCAGAAGGAGGTGGTCAAAAAGCCGCCACCAACTCGCAAGGTTTGGAGGCCAAAGTCTGAAGCGGTTCAGGCTAAGGAGCAAAACCCGCAGCCTCCGAAAGTTCGAACTCCGGCAAGTCAACCCAAACAGCCGGTGATTGCCGTAACTACCCTGGGAGATCCCGCAGGACCATCCCAGAAGAAAAAATCAGTTTTGGAGCGACTCGGTCCACTTCCGAAGGAACGAGGTAAAGCTCCAGTTCAAGAACGCTTGGGGCCAATGAAGAAGCCCAAAACAATGCAACACGCTGGGGGTCGCCACAACCCTCAACACTTGGAGAAAACTGTGGCACCCAAGCGCACAACTTTGCGCATAGAAGTGCAAGAGCCCGCTGAAGATTCACGCCCACAAAGGCGTGTTTTGAGGCGTGTGACTCTGGATGGTCCGAAGAAGACAATTAATCCTCAGAAGGAAACGTTGTCATCTGATGACGACAACGTTATACCTGAGAAATCGTGCCAACACACGATAGGTTGCTCCGACCTTCAAACAGACGAGCTGTACTATCGTGCCGGGAGTGCGAGTAAATCCAGAAAGAGGAGCCCTCGAAGGTTCGGGACTCAATGTCCTTGTTCAAATCTCATTCGGGCAGTACTGTCTGAGTGCAACTGCGTCAAGGCAGTCCCCGAAAGAGTCTCGGTGTTCGAAAGACTCAGCACTGGAGCGCCAAAGCCAAGGCATAGGCGTTTCCAACGAAGAAGAACAAGGGTCGAAGACGGTGAACATTCAAGGGTCACCGCCAACATGACCAGCACAGGAACATCAGCTCAGGACAACCCCGAAGCGGTTCCAGAAATAACCCGACGTGTAACTCGTCTTCAATCCGGAGCTATCATCCGTGCGACGTATGGTAGAATCCGAACAAGAGTACCTTCGGGAGATGAAGAATCAGATGCTGGCTCAGCAATTGCATCTGATAACACCGTGTCCAGTGAAGGACAACCCCGCGAGTCGTTCATGATAAGCGCGGAGCAAGTGGCCAAGATGCTTGAAGATGCTATGGCCAAACAACAGGAAACCTTTAGGTTCGAAATGCAGATGGCTATGCAGAACATGAGAGAGATGCATGACCAACAGCTTCAAGCATTGAGGAACCAACAAGGCGAACCAAGTCGTCCTAACCAGAACAACCTGGAAGATGAAGACACAAATGAAGCTCGCAATGCTAATAACCCTCCCATCAATCCAGGGGGTGGTAATGATAATGCTAGCGAAGACACAGGTGAAAGCCTAAAAATTAAGAACCTCGAGAGCAAAATCAATACGTTGATTTCTGCTCAAGAGACGAAAAAGACGGGCATTCCTTGTCCATACCCAAGAGAGTGGGAATCAATCCCATATCCGGCGAAGTTCAGTCTAATTAACTTCACGCCGTTTAATGGGATGGGTTCCCCTACTCAGCATTTGATTTACTTCAAATCGCACTTGGGAGTCATCTCTGGTAATGAGCCTCTGATGGTGCGGTCATTCGTCGGCACTCTTCGCGGAGCTGCCTTCGATTGGTATCGTCGCCTCAAGCCAGGAAGCATAAACAGCTGGGACGACATGGAGACCAAGTTCCTCACGAATTTCTTCGACGATGACACCGAGATCTCTATCGGATCATTGCTCGATGAGAAACAGAAAGACGGGGAGTTGGTTGATACCTTTGTCAAGAGGTTCCGAAACAAGGCGATGAATTGCCGGGACCCGATCACTGAGGAATTCATCCTCCAGACCTGCCACAACAACCTTTCACTGGACGTGTTGGAAGCAATAGGCACAGCACCATCCAAGACCTGGAAGGATTTGAAGGTTCGAGGAGAGCAAGCTGAGCGATTCCTCAGAAGAAAGAAGGTGGAGAGAGGCCAACCGGCAACGAATCCTCCGAAGCAGAACTTCAATCAGAAAGGGAAAGGTAAAGCTCATGTTAATGCTGTTGATGCTAACCAGACATTTCAATTGCAACCTCAGCAGCAGCAGCAAAGAGCGCCACAACAGTCGCAGCCACATTGGCAGCAACGGTCTCAGAAGCAAAAGTCTTCGGAGCCGAGGTTTCCCAAAGTCTACTCCTTCAAAGATGATGAAGTTCCCGGCATCTTCAAGTATCTGTTGGAGAACAACAAAATCTAGTTGCCGGCGATTGTAGATCATGAAGGAGCTACCAAGGTGATGGACCCGAAGTACTGCGCGTACCATAGGGCGGTCCACCACCCAACGAAGTCCTGCTACCACCTTAAGGATAAGATCCAGGCATTGATCGACGTAGGGGTCATCACTCCGAAACCGGCCAAGAATGTGGCAGCAAACGCGGTGTCGATTAGTTTTGGATCAGTACCTACAGCTTGGTTTGAGTCGAAGCGCGTCACCAAAGTCGGGATGAAGACGGTGAATGATGATCCACATGGACAGCGCCAAAAGGGACTTGTGCCACACACAGCCCCGAACGGCGAAATCCTCTGGGTTCACCCCGACCTAATTGAAGATGAACAGTGGACCGGATCGTCATCCAAGAAGAAGTCCAAGGGGAAAGGTAAGTCTTGTTACGGAGTCTCTGCTATCCCAGGTGAAGATGATGAAAAGATCACCGCTTTCCCGCTCTCCGACGAAGAACAGGAAGTCTTTGCGACCAGGAGTGGAAATGAGTATCATTACAAGTATCCATCTCCTGACAATCAATTAGCTGAACAGGGGGCGGCAAAACGGGGACCAGCTAAGACTCTCACAGAGATGGGAGTGATTACGGCTCCTAAACCGGTTGAAGGTACTCGACGACAGCCGACAGAGAAACAGAAAGAAAAGAGGCCCGAGGAGGTGCAAAATCCGAAGCAGTCTCGTTTCAGTCGTCCGATCGGAAAGGACAAACCGGAGAATTCGAAGACCCCGCGCGCCTTCGACATCATGGCTCAGCTAGCCAATATTCCAGCACGAATAACGCTATACGAGTTGCTGCGGCTATCTAAGGAAACCAGAGAAGCCTTGTAAGAGGCCTTGGCCGATTCGGAAGCATTCCTCACTCGAATCAAGCCAGCGCCAGAAGAACTAGAGCTGTTAGCCCAACAATGCAATGTGGCAGCTAAGAACATTCCCTGCATCACCTTCACCAAAGAGGACATGCAGACGAAAAATTCAAACCATGATCGGCCCCTGTACTTCGTCGGGTACATTGGCTCCAGTGAGGTCAACCGAATCCAAGTGGATCCGGGTTCCGCTGTGAGTATCATGCCGCTGCGACTGATGCACAGCCTTGGCATTCCACTCAGCAAGTTGGCGTCTACGGGCACCGTCATTTACGGATTCAACACTAGTGGGTCAAGACCTTTGGGAAAGATCCGGATAAAGTGCCAAATGGGCGATTTGAAGACGGAGGTCACGTGCTACGTGATTGATGCTGAGACATCCTATAACTTACTATTGGGTCGGCCTTGGATCCATAGTAATGTTATAGTTCCCTCCACTCTACATCAGTGTTTGAAATATGTCGACGCTGATGGAAGAGTTAGGACGGTGGTCGCGGATAAGCAACCATTCAAAGGGTATGAGAATTACTTCACAGATTCTCTCCTTTATGGTAATGAATCCGATACAGAACCATCGATCCAAGGCACGGACAATGGAGAAGAAGCTGATTCCAAGGCCGGATTCGATTACAATGGCGGTTTTGTTTTAAATGACATTGTACCCTTTGTAATCAATCTTGACGATGAAGAATCGTCAGATGGCGGTTGTAACTGGCAACTTGCCGAACTTGAAATAAATAATGGTTTAGAGTACTCCTTGTCTCTTAATGATGCGATAAAAGGATTATACGATAATCCCGATTTATGTATGCCGCTCAGATCGTCTTATGTAACGAAGAAGCGTCTCCAACACTCTTTCGGAACAACCCAGATCATTCCTGCCAAAGTAGGAGGACAAAAAGAAGTGATCTTCGGTAAAGGAGAGAGGTTTCCATTGCCAAATCATTTCTTAAAAGAGGATGAGGATGACGACAAATCTGGTCTGCACTTATCCAAGTATAGTCCGGAAGCGCGTACGCTCATGGAAAAGCAAGGGTACGACTTTATACTCGGGGAAGGTTTATACTTCGACCGAGGCTCCCGTGTCCCAGTCAAAGCGGCATATGTACCAAAAGGGAAACCCGATGACTATTATCGTCATAAGAGAGGCTTAGGCTACGTCTCATCAGATGACGAATGTGGTTGGCAAATCATCGATCAAATTGCTAACAAAGCTAAGGATGGGTATTTGCCGGATTCTTCAGCTGAGGATTCCGACACAAGTTTGGGAGAAATGTTCAAGACTTTAATGTCGAACATGACTACAGCTGATCCATCTACATTGGAGGACGATGATCAGATGCAAACGTGGGAGGACCCATGGGTTCATCACCTAAACATGCAATATGGTGATAGGTTCGAACAGAGGGAGCCACCCACCGAAGACGAAGTAGTCCAAATTAATATGGGCGATGAGGCCAATCCAAAGCCCATATTCATCAGCGGTAGTCTTCCACCAGATGAGAAGGAGGAGTTAATTGCCCTGATCAGGGAGTATATCGACGTCTTCGCCTGGAACTACGAAGACATGCCAGGGCTCGATCCTAATGTGGCGATGCACCGCCTCGACATCAAGCCGGATGCCAAACCTGTCAAACAACAGCAAAGACGGTTTCGTCCGCAGATTATGGAAGCCATCGAGGCAGAAGTTAAGAAGTTGATCGACTCAGGATTTATCCGGGAAGAACAACATCCAGACTGGTTAGCCAACATCGTTCCTGTCATGAAGAAAAATGGCAAAATCAGGATTTGCATCGACTTCAGGAACCTGAATGAAGCATGTCCAAAAGACGATTTTCCTCTCCCAATCACGGATGTAATTATTGACAATACATGCGGATTCGAGAGAATGTCCTTCATGGACGGCTTTTCCGGGTATAATCAAATCAAGATGCATCCAGACGACGAGAAGCATACAGCATTCAGAACACCTCTCGGCGTCTTCTGCTACACGGTGATGCCCTTCGGTCTGAAGAACGCAGGTGACACATACCAACGAGCGATGACCAAGATTTTCCAGAAGCATCTCAGGAAAACGGTCGAATGTTACGTTGATGATTTGGTGGTAAAAAGCCGCAACAAAGAAGATCACATCAAAGACCTGAGAACGATGTTTGATCTCATGCGGACTCATCAGTTGAAGATGAATCCCACAAAATCCTTCCTTGGAATGTCCAGCGGAAAATTCCTTGGATTCGTCGTCACCACTAAGGGTATACACATCGACCCAGACAAGGTGAAGGCAATAAATGAATTGCAACCCCCGAGGAATCTAAGAGAACTCAGAGGATTGCAAGGTCGTCTGGCTTATATCCGGAGGTTCATTTCAAATCTTTCTGGGAAGTGCCAACCATTTTCTAAGCTAAACAAGAAGGGCGCATCGTTTATTTGGGACGATGCTTGCCAGAAGGCATTCGAAGATATCAAGGCATATCTGATGAATCCCCCTGTTCTTGTCGCACCAAAATCAGGTAAACCGTTCTTGATTTACATCAAGGCGATGAACCATTCGGTAAGTGCTTTATTAGCACAAGACGATGATAATGGTCACGAACAGGCAGTTTATTACCTAAGTCGGACCTTGATAGGCGCTGAGTCTCGGTATCCGATGATCGAGAAAGAATGTCTCGCATTGGTGTTCGCAATACAGAAGATGCGACATTACTTGGTGGGCCAGACGATTTACGTCATTGCCAATGTTAATCCGGTACGGGTGTTCATGACTCAACCAGGTTCAATGAATTGGCGGTTAGCAAAGTGGGCCCTTCTCTTGTCCCAGTATGATCTGCACTTCAAACAGCAGAAGTCGGTCAAAGGACAAGCGATTTGTGATCTTTTGGCGGCAAGCCCGACAACAGATACGGTTGAAGTATACGATGACTTGCCAGATGAAACCCACGAGGTTAATACCACGTCACACCAACAAGTATGGCAGTTATACTTTGATGGTGCCTCGAGAGCAGTCAATAAGGCAGTAACTCCGGGATGTTCTAGAGTCTCCTCTGGAGTCGGAGTTGTCTTAGTTTCCCCAGGGAAGCACGTGATGCCTCGAGCTTATTCGCTGACGAGTCCATGCTCTAACAACGTAGCTGAGTATAACGCACTCCTCATAGGACTCAGTTTCGCCAAGGAGCTGGGGGTCGAATATCTCGAAGCCTTTGGGGATTCTCAACTAATTGTCAACCAAGTTCGTGGGGAGTATGAAGTCAGGAACCCAGATCTGATTCCATACCACCAAGAGGCCGTCAGAATGGCAGATTCTTTCGAAGAATTTTACATTGAATACATCCCGCGTCTTCAGAACGCTTATGCAGATGCACTGGCAGCACTAGCAGTATCACTCGCACAACCGCCCGAAACTGAACTGCTAGTCACAGTAAGATCACACCAACTCTGCGTACCCATATACGATATGGATATCGAAGAGGAGGAAGATAGAAACGTAAACGCCAAAGAGGTGAACTCAACCCAAATCGGGTCCGAGTCCCGAGATTGGCGTTTTCCCATCATCGATTACGTCCAATACAGTATTTTGCCGGAAGATGTAAAGGAAAAAGAATCTATTCGTCGAAGAGCACCACGGTTCTTTTACAATACCTAGACCCGTACGTTATATCGCCGGGGATATGACGACTTACTTCTCCGATGCCTTTCGAACGAAGAAGCAAAAGAAGTTCTTAAGGAAGCACATGAAGGAGAATGCGGTGCGCATCAGCCTGGTCCCAAGCTGTATGATCGAATCAGAAGAATGGGATATTTCTGGCCAACAATGGTTCGTGACGCGATCGAGTACGCCCGAGAATGTCACGCTTGCCAAGTGCATGCGAATTATATGCACCAACCACCAGAGCGATTGCACACATCAACCACGTCTTGGCCATTCGAGACATGGGGTATGGATATCGTCGGTCCCATCTTTCCACCTTCAGTCAAAGGTGATCGATTTATTCTCGCTATCACCGACTACTTTTCAAAGTGGGCTGAAGCAATTCCGCTTAAAGAAGTGAAGACGAACAACGTCATCAACTTCATCAAGCATCATGTCATATACCGACACGGCGTGCCGAGGCGGATCATTCATGACAACGGTCCGCAATTCATAAGCAACGCCTTCATCCGGTTCTGGGACAAGTTCAAGATCCAAGATGTTTCGTCAACACCTTATTACCCTGCCGCTAATGGATTGGCTGAGGCTTTCAACAAAACGATCATCAAGATCTTATCAAAGCTTGTGAAGACCAATAAGCGAGATTGGGATGATAAACTCGGCGAAGCACTCTGGGCTTATCGCACTACCATACGCACACCTACGGGAGCTACCCCATATTCGTTGGTATACGGATGTGAAGCTGTGCTACCGTTGGAGATTCAAATTCCCTCCCTTCGGATCGCTCTCGCAACGGAGATGACGACCGAAGAGCAACATCAAAAGCGTCTTGAGGAACTCGAAAGGCTGGACGAAAAGCGCTTGGAGGCTCAACAACACATCGAGTTCTATCAAGCCAGGATATCCAGGGCTTTTGACAAAAGAGTCCGCCAAAGAAGCTTCAAGGAAGGAGATTTGGTCCTCGCTGCTCGTCGACCAATAATCCTCACCTCCAAGAAGAAAGGTAAATTCGAACCCAAGTGGGAAGGACCGTTTGTGATAGACACAGTCTATTCAAACGGTGCTTACCGCCTAATTTCTTTAGAGGGTAACAGGCAATTAATGCCAATAAATGGAAAGTTTTTGAAAAAGTACTATCCCTAGTACGTTCAGGACAACTCATTTATCGGGAAGTTCCTTGAAGAATATTACACTTAATATTCTAGAGGATAACCCAATTTCATTTTTACCTCCAAAATTCCCTCACTGATCGATTTCAATTGACAGTGGGTTCACAAAAATGTTCTTTCGGCCCTCTTGATTCTTTCCATGAACAGGAGGTCCAATCTCAGTTCGGAGTCCCCTTTCGATAAACGAAAGAGCTCCATTTCTTTCTCTTTGGTTCAAACTTTTCATGGTTATAACCGAAGTAGAAATTTCACTTCGATAAACGAAGAATTCTTCTTTCGATCAGATAACCCATCCTATAAAAGGTAAGTTTATCTAGATCTTCCAGATTCTCGGAGTGGAGATCCCACTTCTAGTTTCTTTCTTGCACTGGAAATAGAATATAAAATTCTTCCTTTCCAGGATCCGGGAAATAGAATATAAAATTCTTCCTTTCCCACCCCAACTGTTTTCCCAAAATTTAGCAATTTAGGATTCATCCTAGGAAGTTTATCCCGAATCCTAAGCAGGGATAAGTCTGCGCCTAACACGCGCTGCCGGTTTAGTCTTTTTTACGATTGAAAAAGACACTAGAGTTCGATTCTGGGGTATTTTATCCTAAAAACCTAAGTAAGGATAAGTCGATGCCTAACACGCGCCGCCGGTTAGTTCTTAGCCGTTGAAAAGAACACTCGCCCACATATTCAACATTGTGGCAGGTTGTTATTAATAACACCAAAATCCATGCCTCACACGCATGGGGAATTTCATCCTGAATCCTAAGAAAGGATATGTCGACGCCTAACACGCGCCGCCGGCTTAGTCTTTTCCCCGTAGAAAGAGACACCAGAATTCGATTCTGGGGTATTTTATCCCGAGGCCTAAGTAGGGATAAGCCAACGTCTAATACACGTTGCTGGGTAGCCTATTCCCATAACAATGGCGAAGTCTACATATTCGAAGTTGTAGCACAAAGTCTAAGGGAGTTCATTCCTTTAGCACAACGTTACATGCGGAACGGATTAAAACAATCCGCATGTAAGCCCGACTCAAACGGTAGTCGGTAAGAGCAAATCAAATCCGTTAAAGGCTGAGGATTTGCCAAAAATCCTAAGTCAACGTCTTATACACATTGCTGTTTAGTCTTTTCACAGGAGAAAGACAAAGTCTACGTATTCAATATCGTAGCACTAAAAGAGTTAACTCTTTTAGCTTAACGTGACGTGTGGAACGGATTTAGACAATCCGCACGCTAGCCCGACTCAAACGGTAGTCGGTAAAGGCTAATCAAATCCGTTGAAGGCTGGGGGTTGGCCAAAAATCCCAAAGTCAACACCTAACACGTGTCGCCGGGTAGCCTATTCCCGTAACAATGGCGAAGTCTATGTATTCGACATCATAGCACAAAGTCTCAGAGAATTCAGTCTCTGAGCACAATGTTACATGCGAACGGATTTAAACAATTCGCATGCTAGCCCGACTCAAACGGTAGTCGGTAAAGGCTAACCAAATCCGTTGATGGCTGAGGGTTTGCCAAAAATCCTATGAGTATTGTGGTCAATCATTTCAAATGGAATGACGAATCATAATAAAGATAAAAAGGAAATTCACTAAAAGAGTCAAGAGTCAAAACACTCAGCAAACAAAATCACACATCAAGCCCGTGGCTGAAAATCTGCTGACTGAACTTAGACAGCTTATCATCATAAGCTTGGCTAAGCTCAGCTCTAATGGACTCCTCAGTGGCGGTCGAAGTCTTCGCAGCAGTCTCCTCTGTCTCGACCAGCTTCTGCTTCAAGGACTTCAACTCACTAGACAAAGCCGTGCAGGTCTGCTGATCCTATCCTCTCGTCATCTGGAGAATACCCAAGGTCTCCTCTTTCTCGCGGAGTTCTCTTCTGAGCTGGTCTATCTGGGTCTCACAAGAGGTGATGGAAGAGTCAAGCTCGGCAAGGGAAGATAACCTGGTGGCAAGGCTAGTCTCAACTCGATCCACTCGGTCTCGCTGCACCTGAGTCTCAAGATCAGCGAGAATCTGAGTCTCGCGCAATGACTGTAAACGGGTCTCCAGCTCAGCAGCAATGAAGGAAGAGACACCGGTATCTCGAATCTCACGAAACATCTGGAGCTCATGCTCTAAGCAGTCAAGATCGTCAACTATAGCCTTCGCCAAGTCTGGATATCCTGCTTCCCTTATCAAGTTGATTCTGGAATTAAG
>BQKN01046935.1:0-11381 GCA_022839385.1 Asparagus kiusianus | reverse complement strand
GAGCTTATCATCCCAATCCCGCTTGTTATTTCTCACAAGCTTTGACAAGAGCTTTATGATAGTCTTGTTGAAGGCTTCAGCTAACCCGTTTGCTGTGGGGTTATAAGCTGTTGACGAGATGTCCTGAATTTTGAACTTTTCGCAGAACCTTATGAAGGCGTTGCTGATAAATTGAGGACCGTTGTCGTGTATGATCCGTCTTGGAATACCATGCCGGTAAATGATATGGTGCTTGATGAATGCAATGACGTTGCTCGTCTTGACTTCTCTGAGTGGAACTGCCTCAGCCCATTTGGAGAAGTAATCGGTGATTGCTAGGATGAACCGGTCACCTCTGACTGAGGGGGGATTTATAGGACCAACAATGTCCATTCCCCAGGTCTCGAACGGCCACGACGTAACCGAAGGATGTAGATGTTCCGGAGGCTGGTGCATGTAATTCGCGTGTACCTGACACGCGTGACACTTCCGGGCGTATACAATTGCCTCGTGCATCATGGAGGGCCAAAAGTATCCCATTCTCCTGATGCGATCATAAAGCTTGGGACCCGGTTGGTGTGCACCGCACTCTCCTTCATGTGCCTCTTTAAGTACTTCTTCAGCTTCTTTGGTTGATAGGCAACGTGCCAGCATGCCATCATACCCCCTGCGGTATAGCGTTCGATTCTCCGTATTATAGTAGAATCTTGGAGCTCTTCGTCTGATCGACTCTCTCTCCTTCACGTCTTCTGGCAAGATTCCGTGTAGGACGTAGTCGATGATGGGGAATCGCCAATCCTGAGGTTCGAACTCAGCCTGAGTTGTGTGCACCTCTTGAACCTCTTCTTCCTTGTCGTCTTCATCGTGAAGCGGCACTAAGAGTTGGTGAGTTCCTACCGTGACAAATTGTTCTGTCCCGGGTGGCTGTGCCAGGGATACAGCTAAAGCTGCTAACGCATCTGCGTAGGTGTTCTGTAACCGCGGAACGTGCTCGATGCAGAATCCTTCAAACGACTCCGCTAGCTCCACCGCCATCCTGTGATAAGGAATTAAATCCTGACTTCGGACTTCATATTCCCCTTGGACCTGTTTGACGATTAGTTGAGAATCACCGAAGGCTTCGAGATACTCAACCCCCAGCTCTTTGGCAAAGTTGAGTCCTATAATCAGTGCGTTGTACTCTGCCACATTATTCGAGCATGGCTCGGTTAATGAGTAGGCTCGAGGCATCACATGTTTTCCTGGGGAAACTAGGACCACTCCAACTCCGGAGGAGACCTTAGAACCTCCAGGAGCACTTGTGGCATTAGCAGCCCGTGAAGCACCGTCGAAGTACAAACGCCACACTTGTTGGTGTGAAGTTGCGTTGACTTCGTGGGTTTCATCAGGTAAATCGTCATATATCTCGGCGGCGTCCGTAGTTGGGTTAGCTGCCAAGAGATCACAGATGGCCTGCCCTTTTACTGACTTCTGCTGTTTGAAGTGCAGATCGTATTGGGACAAGAGTAAAGCCCACTTCGCTAATCGCCAGCTCATGGAAGCCGGTTGAGTCATGAACACTCGGACCGGGTTAACTTTGGAGATGACGTAGATGGTTTGTCCAACCAAATAATGCCGCATCTTCTGGATGGCGAACACTAAGGCTAGGCATTCCCTCTCAATCATGGGATATCGAGATTCTGCGCCTACCATGGTTCGGCTTAAGTAATATACTGCTTGCTCGTGACCGTTATCGTCATCTTGTGCAAGCAATGCACTTAATGAGTGGCTCGTCGCCTTGACATAAATCAAGAACGGTTTGCCCGATTTCGGTGCAACGAGTACGGGAGGTTTCGAGAGATATTCCTTAATACTTTCGAACGCCTTTTGACAGGCATCGTCCCACACGAATGACACGCCCTTCTTTGTGAGCCTGGAGAACGGTTGGCATTTGCCCGAAAGGTTTGAGATAAACCGACGGATATAAGCCAATCGCCCTTGCAGTCCTCTGAGCTCTTTGAGGTTTCTCGGAGGTTGCAATTCATTGATCACCTTTACTTTATCCGGATCAATGTGAATACCTTTGGTGGTGACGACGAATCCCAGGAATTTGCCACTGGACATTCCGAGGAAAGACTTGGTCGGGTTCATCTTCAACTGGTGGGCCCGCATCAAGTCGAACATGGTCTTCAAGTCTTTGATGTGATCATTCTTATCACAACTTTTCACGACCAGATCGTCCACGTAGCACTCAACCGTCTTTCGGAGATGTTCCTGAAAGATCTTCGACATAGCTCGCTGATATGTAGCACCTGCATTCTTCAAGCCGAAGGGCATGACTGTGTAGCAGAATACGCCAAGAGGTGTTCGGAACGCGGTGTGCCTTTCATCATCTGGATGCATCTTTATCTGGTTGTAACCAGAGAAACCATCCATGAAGGACATCCTCTCAAACCCACACGTGTTGTCGATGATGACATCCGTGATGGGGAGAGGAAAGTCATCTTTTGGGCAAGCAGCATTGAGGTCCCTGAAGTCAATGCATATCCGGATCTTCCCGTTCTTCTTCAGGACCGGAACAATATTGGCAAGCCATTCGGGATGTTGCTCCTCTCGGATAAATCCCGAATCGACAAGCTTTTTGACTTCAGCTTCGATCGCTTCCATCATTTGCGGACGAAACCGTCGTTGTTGTTGCTTGACTGGTTTGACCTCCGGCTTGATGTTGAGACGATGCACTGCTACGTTTGGGTCGAGACCTGGCATGTCTTCATAATTCCAGGCGAATACGTCGATATACTCCCGGATAAGAGAAATCAACTCCTCCTTCTCCTCAGGTAGGAGGCTGTCGCTGATGAATATTGGCTTTGGATTTTCTTCGCTGCCCATATTCACCTGAACGACTTGGTCTTCGGTAGGAGGTTCTCTTTGCTCGAACCGGTCGCCATACTGCATGTTTAAGTGATGAACCCACGGGTCTTCCCATGTCGGCATCTCATCATCTTCTTCTATTGTCGTTGGATCAACCGTGACCATATTCGATATTAGCTTCTTAAACATATCACCAAGACTAACGTCGGAATCCCAATCCGAAGAGTCGGAAGAATATCCCTTCCTAGTCTTGTTAGCAATCTGGTCGATGATTTGCCAGCCGCACTCTTCGTCTGATGAGACATAGCCTAGACCTCTTTTGTGGCGATAATAATCATCGGGTTTTCCCTTCGGTACATAGGCCATCCGGGGTGGAACCCGTGGACCTCGACCAAAGAAAAGACCCTCTCCGGTCTTGAAGTCATACCCGTGCCTTTCCATCATGTTGCGCGCTTTCGCATCGTATTTGGATAGATGACGGGCCGGCTTATCATCATCGTCTTCTTCTTCCATGAAGTGGTCGGGTATCGGAGATGCTCTTCCTTTGCCGTAGACGACCTCCTTTCCACCCCCAATCCCTGCGGGGATGATGAGCGTTGTTCCGCAAGGGTCGTGTACCTACTTCTTCGTCAAACAAAATGATTGAAGAGGCATATACAAATCAGGGTTAGCATAGAGTTCGTTAGTGATATCATCGAGACCCGTCGAGTACTCTAAATCATCGTTTATTGATAGTTCTTCGGCAAGTTGCCAATTACAACTATCTTCCGATGATTCATCATCGTCAAGATTGATTACAATGGGTACAATGTCGTTTAAAACAAAACCGCCATCATAATCAAGCCCTGGTTCGGTATCAGCTTCATCTCCGCTGTCCGTTCCTTGGGCCGATGGTTCAGTATCGGATTCAGCGCCGTACAAAAGGGAATCGGTGAAATAATTCTCCAATCCCTTGAACGGTTGCTTATCCGCGACCACCGTCTTGACTTCATTATCTGTGCCCACATATTTAAAGCACTGATGTAGAGTTGACGGGACTATAAGGTTACCGTGGATCCAAGGTCGACCCAACAGTAAATTATAGGATGTTTCCGCGTCAATCACATAGCAAGTGACTTCCGACCTCAAATCCCCAATCTGGCACTTAATTCGGATCTTCCCCAAGGGCCTAGACCCGCTGGTGTTGAATCCGTAAATCGTTGTGCCAGTGGACGCTAATTTGCTAGTCGGGATTCCGAGATGATGCATCAATCGCAATGGCATGATGCTAACAGCGGAACCCGGATCGACTTGGATCCGGTTGACAACGCTGGAGCCAATATGCCCGGTGAAGTACAACGGCCTATCATGATTGGAGTTCTTTGTCTGCATGTCTTCTTTAGTGAACGAGATGCAGGGGAAGTGATGTGCCGCCAAATTGCAATGCTGAGCTGATGATTCTGGTTCTTCGGAAGATGGCTTGATCCGAGTCAGGAAGACTTCGGAATCACCCAAGGCTTCTTGAAGTGCTTTCCGAGTATCCTTCGACAACCGCAGCAACTCGTATAGAGTTATCCTGGCCGGAATGTTGGCCAATTGCGCCATAATGTCGAAGTGAGGTGGAGAGCTCGTATTCCCCGGTTTGTCTCGCCCAATCGGGTGATTGAATCGAGATTGCCTCGGGTTCTGAGCTTCTTGACGTACAGGCTCTTTTCCTTTATCCTTCTGCGGGATTCTCTTTGTAGCTGCTGGCGTTGGGGGAATTGCTGCAATCCCTAGTTCTGCCAAAGTCTTGGAAGGTGGAGTTTTAGTGCCCAACTGCTCGGTAGCATCTGGATACTTGAAGTGATATTCGTTCCCGCTTCGAGTTGCAAAGGCTTCCTGCTCGTCCCCAGAAAGTGGGAAGGTCGGAATTTTGTCGTCATCCACCCCCGGTATAGCAGAGGCTCCGTAACAGGATTTGCCCTTCCTCTTCGACTTCTTCTTGTTCTTTGTGGAAGAGGTCCCGGCCCACTGTTCATCTGCGATCAAGTCCGGATGAACCCACAAGATCTCGCCATTTGGGGCTGTGTGTGGCACAAGCCCTTTCTGACGCTGTTGGTGCGGATCATCATTTACTGTCTTTACCGCCGCTTTGATCACCGACTCGTGTTGGAACCAACTCGAGGGAACAGATCCAAAGCTAATGGATACGGTGTTTGCGCCCACCTTCTTTTCTTTAGGCTGTTTCATGGTGATGACCCCAACATCGATCAGGGCCTGAATTTTGTCCTTGAGAGCGTAGCATACCTTGGTAGGATGGTGCACCGCTCGGTGGAATGCGCAGTATTTCGGATCGTTGACTCTCTTGGCATCTTCTTGATCCTGAATTGGCGGCAGCTTGATCTTGTTGTTTTCCACGAGGTATTTGAAAATACCCGGGATTTCATCCTCCTTGAACGAGTAGACCTTTGGGAACCTCGGCTCCCCAACCTTTTGCTTCTGGGGCTGCTGTTGCCACCTGGGTTGTTGAGGCGCCCTCTGCTGCTGCTGTTGCGGCTGCTGGGGCTGTTGAGGCTGTTGCGGCTGTGCTTGCACTTCAAAGACCTGATTTGCGACCACCGCATTTGCATGCGCCTTCCCTTTACCCTTGGGGGTAAAATTTGGTTGTGGGGCATTGTTGGGTATTTGTCCCCTTTTTGCCTTTTTCCTCTTGAGGAATCGTTCAGCTCGCTCTCCACGCATCTTCAAATCCTTCCAGGTTTTAGATGGCGCCATTCCCATGGCTTCAAGGATGTCGAGCGTCAAATTGTTGTGGCAAGTCTCGAGGATGAAATCTTCGCTGACCGGATCCCTGCAATTCATAGCTTTGTTCCGGAATCTTTTCACGAAGTTTTCAACCGTCTCGCCGTTCTTTTGCTTTTCATCGAACAGCGTACCGATTGAAACCTCGGTGTCATCATCAAAGAAATTGGTTAAAAACATGTCCTCCATGTCATCCCAGCCATTGATGCTTCCAGGCTTGAGACGGCGATACCAATCGAAGGCAGCTCCGCGAAGAGTGCCGACGAATGACCGCACCATGAGGGGCTCATTTCCGGAAATGATTCCTAAATGAGACTTGAAGTAGATTAAATGCTGGGTAGGGGAACCCTTCCCATCAAATGGCGTAAAGTTAATCAGATTAAACTTTGCCGGGTATGGGATCGATTCCCACTCCCTTGGATAGGGGCAGGGTATACCAGACCTTTTTACCTCTTGAGCACTCATCAAGGCGTTGATTTTGCTCTCCAGGTCTTTCATCTTCCTGTCCTCACTTGTCTCAGTCTTCGAGTGGCTTCGAGGTGAGGTGACACGGTCCTCTTTTGCATTATCCTCTGTGGGACCACCCCCAGTGCTGGTGTTGACAGGAGGGACGTTGACATTATCCCCTTCCCGTTCATGCTCCTCTGGATTGCGTTGGCTCGGTTCTCCTTGGTGAACCGTCATCGCCGCGATCTGTTGGTCGTGCATCTCCCTCATCCGCTGCATGGCCATCTCCATTTCAAATTTGAAGCTCTCCTTCTGCTTGGCCAGGGCTTCTTCAAGTATCTTCGACACTTGTTCGGCGCTGATCATGAGCGATTCATACGGTTGGCCCGCACTTGAAGTTGTGTCGTCGGATGCGACGGCGGAGCAGGTATCAGAATCAGCATCGGATTCTTCCTCTTCTAGGGAAAGTCCCTTATGTACTCTTGGGTAATTGTTTCGTTTGATGGTTCCCGACCGCAACCATGTCATGCATCGGGATGCCTCGGCAAGCTGATCCAAGTTGAGACGTGGTGTTGATCCCCCTCTGCCGGTCATGTTGACTGACACTTTCGAGTATTCATCCTCTCGGCGGAGCGATTTCTTCTTGCGGAAACGCTTCGGCCTGGAGAGTCTCTCGAACACCGAGATTCTTGTTGGGGTTTGAGCACAGCAACACTCGGACAGCACTGCCTTGATAATGTTGGCACACGGGCAGTGGGACTCCATATCCTGCATGTACCTCTTTCGAGATTTTTCCACACCCCCAGCCCTGTAGTACAGCTCATCAGCTTGATAGCTGGAGCAACCTACGGAGTGCTGGTGGATGTCCCTCGGTATAACACGCTCATCCTCAGACGAGTGTGTTTCCCTTTGGGAATGCAAAAATTGGTTAGATTTTTCAAGAGTGGCCCGTTCAATTTTACGCTTTTGAGAGCGTAGAAATCGAACGGGCTCTTTCAGTTCGACTCGCAACTCAGTGCGGTCGGTGATAGGGGCTTTCCCTTTTTCATCTTTCTTGGGGGGATTGATTCGACCCCCGGTCTGGTTTTTAACTTGGGGACCTTTCAATGGTCCCAGCCGTTCTTTGACGGGTATTCTTCCTCGGTTCTCCGGTAAGGGACCGAGGCGACTCGTCAAAGGAACCTAGGATCTTGAATGATCCCCTTTTTTACCTGGCCCTGTTGAGGGTGCCGGTACAGGAGGAGTAGGCTCTGATTTGGTTGAACTCTGGGCGATAATCTTGCCCTTCTTGGTTTGAGGTGTTGGGTTTGTTTTGCGTACCCATACCAGTTTGCTTGTAGACGGTGTTTTGACCACCGTTCCTTGCTGCATCTCCTCTGCCTTCTTCAGGAGGAGCCGGGCATGTGCAAGTAGAGCGCGGCGCTTCTTGATTCGCTCCTCGAGCGTGGAGCGGTTCCTTTTGACTCGGATCCACTCGTTTGCTTCTGATTTGGAGGGGAGGTTGACTGCTTGCCGTTGCTCTTGTCGCTGCCTCGACTTCAAATCCTCTGCATAGCGCACTCCATCTTTTGACTCCTTAGCCCTGGCGAGCTGTTGAGCGAGGCATTGGCGGCGTCTTTGGATCGCCCTTTTTGATGGAGTTGGAGCAGCATCACCCATTGCCTTTGGTGCTGTTGGATCTACGTTCTTGACCACACTGATCGACGCAAGGCCGTTGTGTGGTGCAAGTGTAGCAGCAGCGACGGCGGGGTCTTGAATTGAGGAGTTGGAGATCCCGCAAGCCCTTTTTGGAGATGGGTTCTTCCTGCGCCGGTGCGGAGAGGCAGATCTGGAGGAGGAGGAGGAGAGGTACTCTTCATACTTCTGCTGGTCGAACTCGTACTCGACCTCTTCATTCACCCGGATCTTGAAGGCCGGTTGCGTCACTCCGATCTCGGCAGCGAGGTCGGCGGCTCCTACTGTGGTCGCCAGCTTGTTTCCGGTAAAAGTTGCTGTTTTCATTACTTTGCTATCTGTTACAACTTCGATCATTACAACAGGGTAAAATGAAAACAAAGGGGTTACAACTTAAACGAAAATAAACACGAGAGCCCGGTTTGGTACGGTCTCGCTTGCGTGGGTTGTTGGCCTGTGACGGGGACGTCGATATCCGTGGACCGCCGACTCTTCAAGATCCTTCCGGGAAAATCCGGCAGAGCTTCGTCTATCCACGTGGGATATAGAAGCAGAACTTCGTCGATCCGCGTGAGATCTTAGAAGTTTAAAGCGTATATCTCGGTTAAACGAGATAGCAGCTCTTCTCAGTGTCGCCTGCGAAGGGCAACACCAAGGACAGAAGGGGGTGAATGAAGAAAGGTTGATGAAGACTCTCGCTCCTCGATCCGGCAGGGCTTCGCCGCTTTCCTGCAGACTCTGACTCCTCACTCCGGCAGGGCTTCGCCGCTCTCTTGCAGAACGATCCTTGGCTAAGATAATTCAGCCTTGAATCGAGTGCAAAAATCAGGAGCCCTTCACAAAGGAGGCCTTAGGGGTCTATTTATAGGCTCATGAGGGGGAGAGAGGACACCTAGGAGACACCCCCTAGGGGGTGTCTCGGCCCTGGCCGAGAACCCCCAAGGGGTGTCTTGGCTTTGCCAAGACACCCCTCGGGTGTTTCGAGCCTGCCGAGGTGTCCGCAGGTATCCCGGTTCAGTCCGTTGTCCTGCCGTTGTCCCGCCATTGACTCGCCGTTGACTCGCCGTTGACTTTTCGTCCGAACTCGGATTTGAGTGATTTCGGATGCGTTGGAATCGTGACGGCGAGCTCTGTAGGCCCCGATGGTTGGATTATCAGTGGGGTGATCGGGGCATGGCGGGCGTTGGCTCAATTGCGGTGGTCGCGGGGTTTTCGGTCAATCCGTATCCCCGTGATTCTGACATTCTGTCGGCTCACGTAATCCGTCGGTTTGCTTCAGTCGCTCACCGGCATCATTTGAGCTCTTGTGAACTGGGTAGCGTCGTTCGATCGTCGATCGTTAACACCGAGCTGTGAGTGGGGACCTATCGGCAATTTTTGATGCCTACACACATCTTCTGTACTATATAAATATAAGCTTAGTCTCTGGCCTCATATTATACGATGTATATTATTTATCAAAGGGATCACATACTATTGCTTGTGTTTAACAAAGGATTCAAATATTTATAGGCTTAATTAAACATAAATAGATTACAACTTTAGAAAGTTACATTCATATACCTCCACTTATATCTTAATGCACTTAGATATCCTAATATTTTCTAAAATTGCATGTTTTGACTTATGTACACAAGAATACTCTTTATAATTTTCATATGTGAGTGCCACGATATAATTTTAAGAAAATTCTATATTTTATACTCATTCAAAATAATTTATTAACTTGCAATTGTCTATCAATATAGTATTATGCATTATTAATAATTAATATGAGAGTTTTACAATAACATTGGAAGTTTTAGGGCCAAGTTAGATAAAATTGTAGTGACATGTAATATGATTAATAAATAATGATAATCAATTTAGTTAATTTATGATTAGAATATAATATCAAAAAAGAATAGGGGCAATATAGTTCAAGAAATTTTTTTCCACAACTCCCTCTTTTAAAGGGTGTATGATGTATGATTATCCATACATAGTTAAGCATTAACCTAATTATGATTAACCTATTATTTGGATTTGTAATAGAGTTACTAATTCCAAATATTGTATATGATTCGGAGACCTAAAATAGGAATTTCCATGATCTAAGTGACTAATCTCAAAATATGAAAGATTTGATGGACTAGTATCGAAATAACCCTATAGAATAGTACTCATAAGGGGGGAAAAGAAATGTCTTTAACCCTCTTTGTTCTTAATTTTATTCTTCTATCCTTTATGTATAACTCATATCTATATTTTTATTTAGATAAGAATGAATATCTTTGTCATATGAGAGGGATTCTCTCATATATTAATGAATGTGACTCACTTTCAGCCAAATAAATAAAGGGGAGAGAGAAAATAATTGGTTGAGTTCGAGCTATATCATCATTATATATAAAAGAATCCCCTCATATGACATATGATACTCATTAAACTCTTTTATTTATTGTTCATAAACACTTTTATAAATGGATGATATTAGTATCAAATATGATACTTACTTTAGTTTCAAATCATATATATGGTTATAAATATAGATATAGCATGGCAAGAAAAACATATATCCACATCTATCGACACAAGGGCCATATCTGACAAAATCAGTTATTATTTATACATGTAGTATGTTAAGAAGCAGTGATGGAGCAACATAGTGCCCAATGGTGTCTCATGACACTTTTACATGTACTTACTACTTAGGATACTATGAGAATTAGGGTATGATACCAGTAAGGATGATAATGCTAGAAATTTCGTACTTTAATGAACTCATAAGTTATATGGTAACGTTGCTAGACAAAATCCTAACCCTGAAGTGCAGAAGTGTTGTGGGTCTAGCCCAAGATAAGCCTACATGAGAAGGTCTACATGAATTAGAATTCTATCTATAAGAAGTCTACATGAATTAGGATTCTATATAGAAGAGGATTTGGAGGATCTATTTGAAATAGGAATAGGTTTGAAGAATTCTATATAAGAGAGCCCTGGGATCATTATTTAGATGAACAGTTTTTTGGGTTTATTGTACTTTGGTGCTACAGTGATACGAGTCGCCGTGCGAGCACCCTTTGATCGCGGAATTATCAAAAGGTCGGTTGAGAAGAGGATGATAGAAACACAAGCACAATTCAGTATATGGTGAAGGAAATTACCTTCTCTAGATTATGAGTATGAAAAGATTACAATCCCTCTCTTACAATCCCACTAGAATCGAGAACAAACTCTCAATCCTCTCTAAACCCTAATACAATGATTAGAATCTCTCTCTGATCTAAGATCTCATAGATCCTCACAATCTAAACCCTAATCCTTTTGATCAAGATCTCACTTAGACCTAAAACTCTTTATATCTACATCTTGGTCTCTCTCCTCCTCTGTTTAGAACCCTAAACAGTCCCTATTTATAGGGTTTACAACGTGGTGGCAATCTGGTAAATAACCAAAACCAAACCAAACTAGAATTCCTTCAAAACAAAAGCCAAGTCTGCCCAGGAAACCTCGATGAGTCGACTCATGAATGCATATGAGTCGACTCATGACTGATGAGTCGACTCATAAACTGATGAGTCGACCGAGCAGAAGCTTTTGACAAAACGGTTGGGTTTCGTGAGTCGACTCATGACAGGAATGAGTCGACTCAACCTGATGAGTCGACTCATGTACATGTATGAGTC